>RCUC01161999.1:0-86717 GCA_003697995.1 Taxidea taxus jeffersonii | reverse complement strand
ATGGAGGTTCCTCAAAAAATTGAAAATAGAGCTACCTTATGACCCAGCAATTGCACTACTGGGTATCTATCCTAAAGATACAAACGTAGTGATCCAAAGGGGCACGTGTACCCGAATGTTTATAGCAGCAATGTCCACAATAGCCAAGTTATGGAAAGAACCTAGATGTCCATCCACAGATGAATGGATAAAGAAGAGGTGGTATATATATACGATGGAATACTATGCAGCCATCAAAAGAAATGAAATCTTACCATTTGCGACGACATGGATGGAACTAGAGCGTATTATGCTTAGCGAAATAAGTCAACTGGAGAAAGACAACTACCAGATGATCTCCCTGATATGAGGAAGTGGAGATGCAACGGGGGTGGGAGTTAAGGTGGTAGGAAAAGTAAAAATGAAAGAAGATGGGATCGGGAGGGAGAAAAACCAAAAGAGACTCTTAATGTCATAAAACAAACTGAGGGGGGTGGGGGGAAGAGGGGTTGGGTGAGGGTGGTGGGGTTACATCATATGTTTAAATAAAGCTTAAATAAAGTAAAAAAAAAAAAATTAAAAAAAAATGCAGAATGGCAGCTAAGCTGGAAATTAAGAGAGTGCTTTATTTGCAGATCCACTTGCTGAACTTAATGATGAATGAAATGCACATGAATTGAAGTTTTATTGTAAAGTGATAAAGTGTTTTCAGATTTAATACTTCTTCATGCATAAATTTTACTTCTAAACTCACCAAGGACTCATTTTGTAAAAAAAATAAAAAAGGACCCCAGAACCTATTGTCCCTATAAACTCATTTAATTGGTGTCTGAACCTTGTGTCCTCATTATCTCAATTAACTCCCTGTGTACTATTAGCCAAGTCACTTAACCATAGGGAATGGTAAGTTTTGTTGTTGTTGTTTTGTTTTTTGTTTTTTGTTTTTTTTTCTAAACCTGACTGTGCTTGAATCTGACAGGGGCCTTCTCCTGATACTGAACTATCAGCTTATTCTGGGACTGAGCAAGTAAATGACACTGCCATCAGAAAACTAAATCGTAGAGATCACTCTTTCCATTTGAGTCAGATCCTTATTAGTCCACTAGTTGTAATTTTTATCCTCACATGTCCTAGACCCAAAGAGAATTCATTGGCCAAAGGGCTCATCGTCAATTCGAGCTAATAGCTAATCATTTTCATTTTAAATGAATACGGAGCATTCATTTTTATATTAGTCTCCACTGTGTTTGGTTGTTAGATATTTACCCGCAAGTGTCTGATTCACCTTCTATGTGCTGCTCAATTGTATAGCCAGGGATCAGAATTTGACTTTTGTTGAATTTATCAAACCACCTCCCCAATCTGATGATTAACGTCAGTCTACTACAGTGCTTTTTCCTGAGGTCCTCAGGTCTTACCTGGGGATTCTTTCCAGATGCTACATCTCCAGTTATGCCTTTCCATTGTTACTGATATAAGCCCAAGTAGACTATTCGAGTGTAACTCATTAACAATGAACAGAGGACCTTACCCTAACTATTCTAAAGAGTGAACTACCAATTTAAGATTTTTATTTCCTCAGTCCTGCAAACACAATAAGGGAAGCTGATGTATCACTCATCTAAAATATAAGTTGCAGTAAAAACATTCTTGCTTTGAATAAGAAAAAAGGAAAAAAGAAATGGAAAGACTATATTTTGTAAACCTCAGAGATTATTGTAAACATCATTACAATCATAGACTCACTGAATTTTATTACTTACGAAGTCTTTTTCGTAACATAACCAAGAAGTACACTTTAAAACACTAGGAAAAATTATTCTGGCTTCCCCTTAAAAAGTCTACGGATCTTTGGCTGCTTCCATTCAAGTGGCTTGTTTGGAATAGGGTAAGAGGAAACAGACGACGAAAACAGAGGTCATGGCAAAGAAGACTGTAAATGCCCATTTCATATTTAAACAGTGAAAATTTTATCAGAACCAGGTAGATATTCCTTAGAATAAGCAGAATTGTCTAACTATAAAATCCAATTTGTTCTAACTCTCACCTCTGAAATTGTACAGGTCAAGTTCCCATCATATTCCAAATAAGATGTGTCCAAATATTGGAAGCAGTCCACATTATACACCACCAATTTCTTTCAAATTTATATTTATCTATCATTCTGCTTTGCAAACTATTTGTGAGTTTGATGTCAAAAAATGGAAAACATAGTCAAACTGTAGAAAATAAAGACTAAATAATGAAATTTTACTTAACTGGTGACATTTTTGTTTTATTATTTCTACTGATATTTTATTCAAGTAGAATGAAGTTGTAAAGTATTTTTCATAAAGTTTTAACACATTGTTCACACCAAAGATTTTTGCCTTTTTTATACCCCATTAATAAATCTTCTTTGGGTTTACTATTTTAATTAATTGAGGTGTTTATTTATTTTAAATTTGATTTTACTGTCTTTTAGATTATTCCTCTATCCCATCTCATTTCTAAACTTTAGAACTAGAACAATTGTGGATTCATATCTCAGATGTGGTTTAAATCAATAGTCCAAATTTATATTCTTTCTGTCAATGTTTAGGAATTATTTATTAGATAAAATACACAAAAATCTCCCATCTTTTAACCCACATTAACCTATTTTTATCACAACAAACAATGTGAAATGTGTTTGGCAGTTAAGATATACAGAGGAGTATATTTTATTAGTTAACCATTTAGTAACTATATGTAGACAAAAATACATTTATGCTCAATAAAACTTGGATGTATCTTAGTGATCACTGCTGCTGCTGCTTCTCATTCTCCTCCTCTTCATCTTCTCTCCTTTTTCTCTTCCTCCTCCTTCTTCTTCTCCTCCTTTTCCTTCTTTCTTCTTCTTCCTCCTCTTCTTCCTCTGCTTCCTTCTTTCTCCTCCTCCACTTCCTCCTCCTTTTTTTTCTTAATATCCAAGTGAGTATCCAGGGAATTGATATTTGATATAAGGAAATTCCTTTGTTCTATTCTTTCTCTGGGACCACTACATTCCTACATAGTTTTGAACAGCTTCCCCACATTCCAGAGACTGCAATTGCAAATTCTATTTTAAAACCTGAGAATGTAATCTAATTTGGCTAGAGAAAACAATATCTTAATGGTGCTAAATAATCCCATATTATCTTCTTTCCTGAACAGATCTTTAATTATTTTGCAGTGATACTCAAAATACTTGTTATGGATTGGAATTGTGCCCTCCCCACCAAAGATTATGAAATTCTAACCCCCAGTACCTGTGAATGTGATCTTATTTGGAAATAAGATCTTTGTACCTGATCAACTTAAGACAAAGTCATTAAAGTCGGCCCTGATCCAAGAAGACTGATGTCCTTTTAAAAAGGAGAAATTTGGGACAGATATATATATATATATACACACATATATATGTGTGTATATATATACATATATATACATATATGTACATATATGTATACATACATGTACATATATGTATATATATATATAAAGAGGGAAGATAATGTGAAGACACAGAGAGGCATCTACAAGTTAAGAAACTCTGGGGCGCCTGGGTGGCTCAGTGGGTTAAAGCCTCTGCCTTCCGCTCAGGTCGTGATCCCAGGATCCTGGGATCGAGCCCCGCATCGGGCTCTCTGCTCGGCGGGGAGCCTGCTTCCTCCTCTCTCTCTCTCTCTGCCTGCCTCTCTGCCTGCCTGTGATCTCTGTCAAATAAATAAATAAAAAGTATTTTAAAAAAAAGAAACTCTTGAAGCTACCAGAAACCAGGGAAGGCATGAAACACATTCTCACAAAGCCCATGCTTTGATTTTGGACTCCTAATCTTTAGCCTTCAGAATTGTGAAGCCACACATTTCTGTTGTATAAGCTACCAGGTTTGTGTTTCTTCTTATGGCAACTCCAGGAAACTACTAAAATATTCTTTTAATATTTCAGACTTTTTTCCCTTTAGAGAATATGGAGTTAATGTAGTTGTGTATACCCATTTTAGTGTATTTCCATTTTTAATATGGCATGTCTTCCAAGACACTAATAATTTATACAACAAAATGAAATTGTTTTAAGCCCTTTGCTTTTATTTTCTTCCTACTATCAATTTTATTTAAGGTCTTATTGTTCCTGGCTCTTTTAGAATGGGTAGATCTGAAATCCCCTTTTCTTCTTAAAACATTTGATATATGTAGGATTTTTAAAATTCAAAGGCTATTAGGCACTTTCCTTTTGAAAACTGCATTTATTTATTTCTTTTTCTCTTTATTATCATGAGTTTAAATGACTGACATATTTCAATAATCTTAGAAATTATAATACCATTCGAAGTTCAGAGCATACTCAATTTAACTTAAATTTTATAGTGATATTCTTGAGAGTAGAAAACAGGTCTCTATCTTCTAATTCCATGATGGCAAATAATTTATTATTGGTCACATAGTAAATCTCCAACAGATACTTTAGAGATTGCAAAAGTATAATAGGAAGAAAGAACAGGAAAATATAATTGCTATATAAAAAATAAATTAACAGGGGCACCTGGGTGGCTCACTGGGTTAGGGCCTCTGCCTTAGGCTCAGGTCATGGTCCCAAGGTCCTGGGATTGAGCACCGCATAGGGCTCTCTGCTCAGCGGGGAGCCTGCTTCCCTTCCTCTCTCTCTGCTTGCCTCTCTGCCTACTTGTGATCTCTGTCTGTCAAATAAATAAATAAAATCTTTAAGTAATTAATTAATTAATTAACAAATTATAACAACACAGCCACTTTGTTTTAAAAGCATAAATGATGTCCATGTCCACATATAAGATTTGAGCAATTTTCCTCATTTTTTTTCCCAAAATTCCTAAGACCTTTGGAACACTGAGAAGTGGATGATTCAAATAAATTCCTTTTCTATTTAAGTGTTTCTTTTTCGTCAATTCAGCATTTAAGCAATCTTTGAAATTTAAATAAAACTTGCAATTCTGCTGATTCTTGCTAAGTGCTACCATAACTCCTAATAGATCAATCCAATATTTATGAATCTTGTTAAAATAACACTAGAACTGTGGACAGTTACCAAAATTCCATCACTCATTCAGTTTAGCTGTCATACTGATTTCTCATTGAATTAATTGAGGAATATTTTATGTACAATAAACTTCATCCATTTCAACTGTACAATTCAATGGATTGTGACCATGTTACAAACCTCGGCAATCACCTGGATTGCAGATTCAAGATTCAGTACATTTCCATCACCGACCCCTCTATACACACAAATTCCTCCTGACGTTGTACAATGCATCTCTCCCTCCACCTTTGGACGCAGCAGTGTCTGCCTTACTTTTGGTCCCTATGGATTAATTTGAATTTTGCATACACTATTTCATTCCTGCCTGTTTTTATTTACTCTGATTTTGAGATTCATCCATGTTTTTAATGTTTATCAGTAATTTGTTTCCTTTTGTTGCTGAGAAATATTTCATTGAAAGACCTATAACAGTTGATTTGTTCATTTATCTGTCAATAGACATTTGGGTTATTTCTAGTTTTTTATTATTGTGAAGTTTGCTATTGTCAATAATCATGTACATGTTCTTGTATGTTTTCATTTCTTTCGGATAAGTATCGAGGAGTGAAAATATTGGCTCACATGGGAAGAGTATGTTTAAATTATTTAAGAAACTGACAAGTTGTTTTCCAGTGTTATACAATTTTATACTCCTATATGAGAGTTTAATTTGCTGCAAATCTTTGTTCATTTTAACATTAGTCGTTCTAGAAGATATTTTGAGCTTTAATTTGTATTCACCTTATGTCTACTTTTGCTGAGAATCTCTTCACTGCTTAATGACCAGTTTTAGCAAAATAGGTCCTAAGGTACCACAAAAGCTTGAGAGAGTTTATTTTTGGGTCTGGAATGCCAAAATTTTTTTCCATATAAATTAATGGTAATTGCATTTTCATGTTACACTATTTTGGCTTATGAAAGTTGTCATAGGAACATTACTTCAGATAGTAGGGGAAAATGTGTACTACTTTTGGTCTTTTATTCACATGTAAAAAAACATTTTCCCAACTTCCACTATTTCTACTATATACATTCTGAGCAAGTACTTTTAAATAATCTTAAGTCTTAATGCCAATAGTTTATGAAACCAAGGAGTAGACAAGACAAATCATAATACATATTATAGAAACTACACTTTAGCCTTTTATGTCAATTTTTGATGGCAAAAATAACAAAACATCCTCACATCTTTTACAGATTGTCTTTTGAAACAACAGTGAATTGAGCCATTAAAAAGAAAAACACTCCTTTGAACTGAAAAGCAAACAATGAATGTGAAAACCAATATCTAAGGAAAAAACATGATGTCTTATTTCTGCTTTTATGCCTTCTTTTGTTCCTGATAAATGATGAAAAACTAAGTTCAAAGTTACAGTGCTACAGGGATGGAATACTAATATTTTAACATATTTTGCATATCAGTAGAGCTTACAAAAATTAAAGAATAAAATAAGTGAGATGCCATCCAACTGGAAAGTAGGAGGACAATGATGTAAAACAATCCTATCAAATCTATCATTAAGTAACTTTTTCTAATGGCAAATATGATTTATGGTCATTCAATTTAGTTGGGATAAACACGCTAAAACATATACGGACTGGTCACATTTTATCATTAACTCTAAGTCTTTAAGTATCGGATATTTTTTTTCTAGCTCTTCCAAATGCTAGGCTGTGTGTGTGTGTGTGTGTGTGTGTGTGTGTGTGTGTGTGTGGTTGTGTGGGTGTTGGCTCCATGATCAAGGGACTGGGTTTCTTCAGGGACCTCAATCCTGAAAATCCTCATCCTCATCTGCAATGAGAATTGGCAGGCATTTCGGTCTGTTTTGGGGGGTGTAGCTCACGCATGTAGGTTCCAGCTTGTTCTTGCCAGCCATACCTCTGCCTAACCCAACTGCTTGTCCAGTGGTTTTCAAGTGTTAGCATCAATCCAACACGTAGATAACTTCTTTAAAGACACTGCTGAATTGGCTCCCATGATTGGCTTAGGTCAAATATCTTATTGAACCTTGACTGATCCACCATACTTAGCCATGTTCCTAATACAAAAGAGTTAGATTTTTTTTTCAGAAAGTGTTACAAAGTGTCTAAGTTCTGACCATGTACATAGTAATTTCTAAATCATCTGTATACTTTCTTCTTTTCACGTTTGCAGACTACCTACTTAGTGAAAATGAATCCTACCCAAGAAATGAGCAATACTATATAAATGCAGAGCATTTCTCTACATCATTATTGAGTAGAATATTTATTATTTTTTTAAAGATTTTATTTATTTATTTGACAGACAGAGATCACAAGTAGGCAGAGAGGCAGGCAGAGAGAGTGAGGAAGGGAAGCAGGCTCCCTGCTGAGCAGAGAGCCCGATGCGGGGCTTGATCCCAGGACTGTGGGATCATGACCTGAGCCGAAGACAGCCTTTAACCCACTGAGCCACCCAGGTGCCCCAATATTTATTCTTTGAAATAACTGAATAATTATGCTTATGACTACCAACCAATCTACTAATATATAGAAGAATGTAGAAGCACATTTTTTGTTTTCATTTATGTGAGTTATATCTTTTACTAACATTATGTAAGTGCATTGCATCTTCACCCAAAAGGTTAACAGATCTGTTTAATGGATTCATTATAGTTTATTGGCTCAGACTTCTAAGAATGAAACTTAGAATTGTCACAGAAAAAAATGACTCTTCTTTTCCTTCAACATTTTTCAAAGAATATGTTATCAATTTACGCCATTCCCTTTCCCTGGAGATAGCATTGTCTTGATTTCATATTGAAAATGAAAGAGGCACACTAGAAAACAAAATTAATTTTGACATGTTTTACTCTCAAGAAAAATTCTCAACTTTAGTGGCACTGAATCTTATCAGAACAATTCACTGTAGAAGGCTAAACTCTGGAATTGAGGTAGGATATCAAAACTCTATAGAGTTGGGGAAAAATAATATAAGGAGGACTCTAAGTAGTCCCTTGCTAAACCACAGAGAAATAGTATTTGTTTGACCTACTTTTTACAAACCGTACTGAAAATAGGAGCCCTGTATGACAAGTTGTTACATGTAAGATGTCTTAAACTACCTTTTCAGCAGAACTAAACTAACCGAGCAAGGTCATTAACTTACACTACTAATAAGTAAGAACTGAAAAGTTAGAAACCTGGCTTAATTGAAATTTATGTGAGGAGAATTGATTTAAAAAAAAGAAAAAAAAACCAGCAGTGTATTACCCACATTTCCTGTCATTTCTTTGTCCCATCTCTGCATTTTATCTCATATTCTTTGGTCTAAATTACAGGATAAGATTATTTTCCAAAAAAAAGTCGAATAAAAAGGGAGCTAAAGCAATACTACCAGAATGTTATTGAAAGGTTACTATTGAGGGGAGTATTGATTAAGGGGGGATTCTATTGCATATGAAGAGAGAAAAGCATTGAAGTTAGCTAGCTAAATTAAGACTTAAATTAGTAAATTAAAGAGAGAATTGGTTCAGTTCAATAAGACCTTGAAAGTAAAGACAAAAACAAACAGAATGGATTTTATTCTTTTAACCACAGGAATAAAGGTAGGCAGGGCAACTTACTGGTCAGACCAATTAAAGTGAAGTGTCTCACTCAGAGTTGTAATATACATGCCCCATTCCCATTTGTCCTTGGAACCAGAGCCCTCAGTGTAAACTGTAGCACTGCAGTGACAAAATGAATATGAGTTAGACTATTGGGACCAGAAACTCAAATGATCTATTGTGCATTAAAAGCCTTCTAGCTAAAACAAAAGACACCCTATGTTTATGAACAGGAAGAGTTGATAATGGCAAAATAGCAACTACCCAAGACTAAATGTGTAAACCCAGTAATTCCAAATAATGATATTTGTCAAACTGGATCAAAATATATTTGGAGATTAAAGCTAAAGTGATACTCATGGCAGTTATTAAAAATAAAAAAATATTGCAATCATTGACAATGAAATAAAATAGGGAAACAATGGATCAAAACATAGGCATGCCTCAAAAATGTTCCTGACCATGACAAAAAAGTGAATACTGCAATAAAACAAGTCAAATTAATGTTTTAGTTCCCCAGTGCATAAAGAAGTCATATACTGTAGTATGCTAAGTATGCAATGACATTATGTCTAAAAAAATAATGCTAATGCCTTAATTTAAAAACACTTTATTTCTTAAAAAAAATTCTAGCTTTCGGTGAGTCATAAAGTCTTTGTGATGGGAAGCTCTTGTCTTGATGTTGATGGCTGCTGACCAAGATGGGGGTGCTGAAGGTTGGGGTGGTTGTGGCAGTTCTTAAAACAAGATAACATTGAAGTTTTTGGGTATCAATTAATTCTTCATTTCATGAACAATACCTCTATAGCACTTAATCCTGCTTGATGTCATTGTATCCACAGGAGAACTCCTTTTGAAATCAAAGTCAATGCTCTCAAAACTTGCCACTGCTTTATCATCTAAGTTTATGTAATATTTTAGGATTCTTGCTATCATTCCAACAATCTTCAGAGCGTCTTCATCAGGAGTAGATTCCATCTCAAGAAACCACTTTCTTTGTAGATCCATAAGAAGAAACTCCTCATCTATTCAAGTTTTTTTATGAGGTTGTAGCAATGCAGTCCTATCTTCAGACTTCACTTCTAATCTTAGTTCTCTTGCTAATTCCACCACAATTGCAGCTACTGTTTCCACTAAATTATTGAACCCCTCAAAGTCATCCATAAGGATTGCAATCAACTTCTTCCAAACTCCTGTTTATGTTAATATTTTGAACTTGTCCCATGAATCAAAAAGATTCTGAATGGCATCGAGAACCTTCCCAGAATCTTTACAATTTACTTTGCCCAGATCCATAAGTATATATGCCACCTATAGCCTAACAAAATGTATTTCTCAGATAGAAAGACTTAAAAGTCAAAATGACTCCTGACCCATGAGCTCCAGATAGATGGTGTGTTATTAAGCATGAAAACAACATTGATTTCATTGCATAACTTCATCAGAGCTCTTGGGTAAGAAGGTACATTGTCAGTGAGAAGTTGTATTTTGAAAATAATCTTTTTTCAGAGCAGCAGTTCTCAAAAATGGGCTTAAAATATTCAGTAATCTATGTTATAAACAGATAAGCTATCAACCAGGCTTTGTTTTTCCATTTATAGAGAACAGGTAGAATATATTTAACAGACCTCTAAGGGCCCTAATGTTTTCAGAATGAGAAAAGAGTGTCAGCTTCAACTTAAAGTCATCAGTTGCATTAGTCTCTTAAAAAGAGAGTCACCGAGTTCTTTGAGTCAGGCATTGGCTTATCCTCTCTAGC
The DNA here is from genome assembly GCA_003697995.1 of Taxidea taxus jeffersonii. Classification (NCBI taxonomy): domain Eukaryota; kingdom Metazoa; phylum Chordata; class Mammalia; order Carnivora; family Mustelidae; genus Taxidea; species Taxidea taxus. The sequence goes on along the minus strand of RCUC01161999.1, from coordinate 76,355 downwards.
TATGAAAATTCTAGATGGTATCTTCTTCCAATACAAGGCTATTTTGTCTACAATGAAAATGTTTTGTCTTTGTTTTTGTTTTTGGTGTAACCACCTTCATTAATCACTGTATCTTAGCTAGATCTTCTGGATAACTTAGTGCAGCCTTATGTCAGCATTTGCTTCTTCTGCATTGTACTTTTATGTAATGGAGAGGGCTTCTTTTTTTCCAACCTCATGAACCTACCTCTGCTAGCTTCCAACTTTTCTTCTTCAGCCTCTTCACCTCTTTCAGTCCTCATAGAACTGAAAAAAGTCAAGGCCTTGCTCAGGATTAGGCTTTAACTTAAAGGAATGTTGTGGCTGGCCTGATCTTCTATCCAGACCACTCAAACTTTTTCCATGTCAGCAGTAAGTAAGGCTGTTTTGCTTTTGTATCATTTACATGTTTACTGTAGTAGTGCTTCTAATTTTCTCCAAGGATATTTCCTTTGTATTCACAGCTTAGCTAACTATTTGGCAGAAGAGGCCTACTTTTTGGTCATCCTTAGCTATTTACTTGCCTTCTTCACCAAGCTCAATCATTTCTAGCTTTGATTTAAAGTTAGTGATGTATTGCATGGAGCACTGGGTGTGGTGCATAAACAATGAATCTTAGAACACTGAAAAAAATAAAATAAAAGTACAAAAAAATAATAAAGTTAGTGATGTGTTTTTCTTCCTTTCACTTGAACACTTAGAGGCCATTGTAGGGTATTAATTGGCCTAATTTCAGTATTGTTGTGTCTCAGAAAACAGGGAGGCCTGAGGAAAGAGATAGAAATGGGGGAACAGATTTTCAGTGTAGCACTCAGAACACACATAATGCTTAATAATTTTGGCATCTTACATGAGTATCATTCATGGTGCTCCTCAATGATAGTAGAATCAAAGATGACTGATCACAGATCACCATAACAAATATAGTAAGTTTGAAATACTGTGAGAATTACCAAAATGTGGCAGGGGCAAGAAGTGAACAAATACTACTAGAAAAATGGCATCGATAGACTTGCTTGACACAGAGTTGTTACCACCCTTCAATTTGCAAAATATGCAATATCTGCAAAGCACAACAAAGTGAACCACCATGAAGTGACATATGCCTATAGGTATTTCAGAAATGAATTGATATCTGTGGCAAGAAGTTTCATTTTCTATCAGTTGACAAAAATGTAATTCTTCAAACACTGGTATTGATAAAATTAGCTACATACAGAATAGTCAATGTTTTAATATCCAGAATGAAAGATGAAGTACAAATTTAAAAAGAAACAAACAGGTTAGAAGAAAATGGCAAGTTATATAAAGAGAACTCCTAACACTGACTTAATAATAAGGCATATGCTGCTTTACACACTCTGTCATTATCAACATATTTAATCCTCACAGAAATAATACGTTGTAAGTACTGTTATTAAATCCATTATTTGGAAGAGCTTTAGTACCACAAGTATGTGGTTTCCATTCCACACTATGTCCACCAATGCTGAGGCTGTCAGCCTGTACTATAGACTTTCATAAAGTTCACATGGATGTAACCCGATAATCCACAACTGAGGTTATGATCTGGACCTTCCCACTGTTTTTTGATGTTTAGGCTTGGCATAACTAAAGGAAAATACTAGACACATATTCACAACCTTTGAATATAAGACCTTTACCAATGTGTAGATGGGCAATGGGAGGTACTAGGTAAGTACTTCCCTTATTCTGAGAACTGCAGGAGGATGTCAGGATCATGGAGAAAAGTGGGTGGATAAAATAAAATGAAGCTGAAGATGAGAAACCAGTGTATGTAAGACTTTTGTACCATGGCAAAGAAGGTAGATCTTTAGCCTAAGAACAATGAGAAGCAAGGGCAGTTTGAGATTCTTTTGAGACATTACCATGTTTGTGTTTTATGAAAAAGTATAGAACACAGTGGGAGGAATTAGGGAAGGAAGCATGAAAGACTGATTTAGGAAGAACAGATATTAAGCTATATAATGTATAGGCAGGATTAGGGATTATTTACATTACTAAGTAAAAGCTTTTGTAAATAACGGCTGTGCTTTTAGGGTTAGATGGATAACTTGGTCTGAAGTCACAGGTGTTATTTCTGGAACTGTGAATACCCAAAGATTTTTTGTGACAGGGATGGATTTGTTTGTTTCAATTTTTGAGCTAAAGAACTTAAAACCTTTCCTTCAACTCATACATGAAACTCTGGATTATTTGGAAAATACAAAGGTTAATTCTCAGTTTGAAACTCAATTTTTATTTCTGACATATTTAGCAACTTCATTCACATAAAACAGGATTCAAATTGTACAAACTTCCAGGGCCATATTGTGATAATTTCTCAAATGATCCACTCACTCACTCTTGGGTAGTATATAATGCCCATTCACACAGAAATTGAAAAATATCTTCAGATAACAAAATGTGTAACTAAAACATCTGAATGGATAAACAAACACATATATCCCACACCTCTGTTCCTCTTTTCTGCATTTGAGGCAAGTGAAATACCACTGTTTCTCATATGCAGCCCACTATCGATTCATGTTTCAGTAGAAACTAAATAGGCAGCTTTTAAAAATTATTTTTGTTGTTATTGTTAAATGGACTTGGAGGTGTTAGGGTGTGTGAGGAATTTGATAGATAACTCTGGGTATGAACCTTAAGAGAAATCATGATATAAATATAAATGTAAAAAGAATAACACAATATCAATTCAAAAACAGAAATATAGTCATAGTGAGGAAAATAGAAATCACAGGGACAGATAACATATATAATAATTATATATAGAAATAAATAAATAATTAAAACATATAATATATATAAATAATATAAAACATATTAATGTTATAAGTACTGATTATATATATGTATATATATATACATATATACATATAAAACAGCTAATAATAGCTTACCTAACACAAAATATAAATTTGCTCTCTAGATGGTTATAGACTTCATTGTGAAAGTAAAACTATAGGGACGCCTGGGTGGCTCAGTTGGTTAAGCAGCTGCCTTAGGCTCAGGTCATGATCCCAGCGTCCTGGGATGGAGTCCCACATCCGGCTCCTTGCGGAGCTCCTTGCTCAGCGGGGAGCCTGCTCCTCCCGCTGCCTCTGCCTGCCACTCTATCTGCCTGTGCTCATTCGCTCTCTCTCCCTCTCTCTGTGACAAATAAATAAATAAAATCTTTAAGAAATAAAAAAGAGAAAGTAAAACTATATATTTAGTAAAAGCAAATGGAGGCTCCTTGTGAACTAAGGAAGATGATTTCCTGAAAAATATGTTCAAAAGTATAAGCCCCAAAACAAAAATGACAATTTCATCAAAAGTCAAGTTCAATAAAGGATTCCATGAATAATAACTGACAGTTGATGACAGAAAAGAAGATAGCTGTCATATCTAAAAATTTTATGTGAATTATATCCAGGATATCAATAAACTTGCATGAGTAAAGAAGAAAAAAGCAGAAAATATAATATAAAATTTTGCAAAAATATAATGAAATTAATAAGGTAAGATGTAATAATTCTCTTTATTGCTGTAAAAATTTACCACAAATTAGCGACTTAAGCAATAAACCTTTATTATGTTGTTGTTCTGGAGCTCAGAAGTTTAAAATCAGTTTCACAGGACACCTGGGTGGCTCAGTTGGTTAAGCAGCTGCCTTCGGCTCAGGTCATGATCCCAGCGTCCTGGGATCGAGTCCCACATTGGGCTCCTTGCTCGTCAGGGAGCCTGCTTCTCCCTCTGCCTCTGCCTGCTACTCTGTCTGCCTGTGCGTGCGTGCTCTCTCTCCCTCTCTCTCTCTGTCAAATAAATAAATAAAATCTTAAAAAAAATAATTCTAAAATAAATAAATAAATAACTAAAATCAGTTTCACTGGATCAGAGTAAGGTATCCTCAGGGATGATTCCTTTTGGAAACAGCTGGGCATGCAAAGTATAGACTGGCAAGTGGGCAATGGTTCAATGATTTCTGTGTCATGTGGGGAAAGATATACTTGTTTTTATATCTTATAAAAACATGCATTTTAGAAATTCTCAAAACACTCCCTAAAAACATGACCTGGTTTAAACAGATTCAAATAAGATTTTCACGGAATTCTAAAGGGTTTCTTCTCATTGTGGACACATATTACTTTAGAATGTATCTGAGGCTACAGTTTTTAGACCCATCCAAGGAAAGAATTCAACAAAGTATTTTAATTATACTAGTATTGTTTTGAAATAGAATATTCTGGCCTAGGTAGACAAAGGATAACTTCTGTTCGTAATCAGCTCTAAATCTTCGTTATCTTATATATTTGCCTCCTGAGCTCTGCCTACCCTGCTCACTGGCATTTTCGACGTGGGTAACCTCAGTATACTTTCTGTACTTCTTTTTCAGGAAGTTTCTCAAGACAAAAGGGAGTAAAATCCTTAAGCAGAATCTTTCATTCAACATAGACTCCTGTTCTACTTCATTTTTAAAGCTTACTTGAAGATTGTAGATGACACCTGGCTGAGGAAAAATCGTTCCCTCTTTCTCCCTTGCCATGTCCCCAGCTATGACTGATACACAAAATGTGTGAAAAGTTGTGGCAGTGGCAGAGGAAAAGGAGCTGTTAGGGAATGGATTGTTCATATGTGAAGAAACAAATTGCCAGGCAGAGGAAGCATAACGGCATACCTAGAATATGTGTGTTTCAACACAAAAGGAAAAATCAGTTTATTGATTAGGTGAGTGTCAATCCTTGCCCCTGAACCTTCTGGAGCCACAGTTTACAGTGGTTCTACAGGTAATTTTCTCTTCATCATCTGGATGCCGTAAAATCTTTAGTGTATCTAGATTTCCAGGTCAACTCTGCAAGAATTTCCATCTGTGACACTCTACATGGCGTTTAAAGACCCATGTGGTATGAGATCTGTTTGCTACTAATTCAGGGTGAGATAAGGCATTGCAGCCAGCATGTCAATCAACCAAGTTGTGAGGCACACTGTTTAGTTCACCTGATGTTTTTACTTCACAAAGCTTTCTTGATTGTTTCCTGGAGTGCTAATAAACAGTTCAAATACAGATTGTTTTGAGAAGCAGTTTTTAAAATCTGTCTTTCAGCCTTTGTATTAGTGTTAAATATATGGAAACACATAAGCATTTATGTGAAAATAAATGTTTGCTAATAAAATGGGACAGCAGCACAGGTGACAGAGAACCTAGGTCTTCGTGTAGCCTCTGCCCCTTATCAGTTACATGAACTGAAAGGAGTCACTTAGTCTCTGTGAGTTTCAGTCTTCCTCATTTGTAAAATAAGCTAAAATCATTCTGGATTAAATAGTTTAATGAAATGGGAAAAGAGAAAGGAACTGAATGCATCACATTCTTACATCTAGACCCATGTCGGTGGCATAGGAATACCAACTATTGATTAACTGAGAAGACAAGTGTTAAACACGTTTATTTTTTAATTCTATTTGAACACCTTCTCAGCTCTCATCACTTGAATATTTCCCATCTTTAAACACATATGTGATGTTCAAGAAACCTCTGTGGCTATAGTGTATCTCTGTTGCTTATAATAGTGTTCTGGGATTCAAACTACAATTCACAGCTGTATTTGGATAAGGTAGGTGCTTGAATAAATACTTGTTGAATTATTCAAATGCAATCTGCTGGCAGCTAGGGAAAAAAAATAGTCTCACTAGGGCTAAAGTATTAGCAGGGTTGACATTTTCTGGAGGCTTTAAGGGGGAAAACATTTCCTCCCCTCTTTCAGCTTCTAAAGGACACCTTCTTCTTGGTCCAACATCACACTGTTCCAACCTCATTTCTGTCATCACATCTACTGCTGATTCTGGTTTTCTGCCTCCCTCTATCATAATCCTTATGTTTACTTTGGGCCCCCCAGAGATAATCCTCACCAAGGATCTCACACCAATATCCTTAATTTAACCACACTTATAAAGCCCCCTGTGTCATGTAAGGTGATATTCACAGGTTCCAAGGATTAGGACATAGACATCTTGGGGGGGGGGGGGGGGCAGTTAAAGACATTTTTCAGTCTCCATAAGAGGAACCCAAACAATAATCATATACTAGAGGTTCAGAAATCACTAGTAAGAGAAAAACCCTAACTGAGATGCCATCTTATATGTATTGGACCAGAAAACATAAATATCCAAATAAAGTCAAACATTGGTGTGACTGTAGGGATAAGAGTGCTCAGGCTCTGCTGGTAGAAATGTTTGATGGTGTTTTGTGCTAAAGACTCTATCAAAATTTCATTGTCAAATTGGGTAGAGAAGTGTGCAAATGACTGGACCATGCTACTCCTCATTGTAGCTCTAAGAAATTTCCACAAACGTCTATACACTTGCATAAACCAAATGTTCATAATGGTGATGTTTCCTATTTTGTGTTTTCTATTCAGTGGTATCTGGAGGCAATCTGAGCAGTCATCACTGACAGAAGAATGATTTTATGAAGAAAACTATAGGTTATGAGGCAGCAGTCAGAAATAACTGGTTACATAAACATTCACAGAGTAATTTGATTGGCTGTCTTTAGTATTATGGTGTTTAGTGAACCAAGATGCATTCAGACACACACACACACACATCAGTGTAAATATGTATAATACATATAATTATGTAATTGCATATTTTTGTATTAAAATATGTGTCTGATGCCATATAATTTGGAAAACACATTCAGGTAAAGAATGATACACACAAAGGATATTAAAACATTTCTCTTGTTGATGGATAAAATAGCTTATCATGGTATGGAGATGAAAAGGAATGAATGAATAAATGAATAATCACATTGCACAGACTAATGATACTAATGCCCCATCAGTTGGGTAGTATGATTAATTCAATCTGGTGCATCTGAGATGGAAAAAAAACTCGATCAGCTAATCTTATATTGGTAATAAGTCCAAAATACTCTGAAAAAGTAATTATTTCATTACATTACTGCAAATCTGTGGAATACATACACTTGGTGTTTTATTTTAAAACTTCCTTATCATTTAGTAGTTACTTTCATGTGGCAGAGAGAATATTCAAAATACTTATCAAGTAATATGGCTCAGACACTAGCCAGTCAGAATAAATTCACAGTGTAAATAGGCATACTAGGGCATACACTTCCAATGTGAGTGTTGTAGGTAAATTATATTACAATAACCACTGCATACAAATTACAGTCCCAGGTAGGTATCCTGCCAGTCCTTTAAGTTCAACTTTATAAAATATTTCAATTTAAAATGTACACCTTCCCAGAAAATCTATTTCACCTGGTTAATATGGTTATAACTATGAAATAAGTTGTATTTCAGTATGTTTGGATGAAAAAATAGGAATTTCCCAAAATATTGACTTTAACAATATTAGCAGCTTGATCCACTGGTCTTGCTGTGTATTTTCACTCACAACACTTTAAGCATCAAATATGTGGGTTTTTTCCTCTACTGAATGACTTGGTCATTCTCTAATCTCTAGACAAGTGACCTCTGACTCAGTCCTGACACTAACTACCCAGAATTAGTGTCCAACACCATGGATTTAAGGACTCAGTTCCACAAAAAATGCTCTACTTCAATTACCAGTTGTGTGTCTTAAGTTATCACCTGTACTTCTGACCAGCCAGCTATAAATTTGGGGTCCACAGCCTTCTTCTGGGTTCTGTAATTGGCTAAGAAACTCACAGACCTCAGGAAAGGGCTTTACCTACCCTTACTGTTTTATTATAAAGGATACAGCTCAGAAAAACTAAATGGAAGAAATGCAGAAGATGAGGTGGGGGCAGGGCAGGACATCACACTGAAGCGTCCATGCCCTCTGTGGTATACCACAGTCCCAGCGCCTGAATGTGTTTACCAACTCAGAAGCTCTCTGAACCCTGCTGTTTAGGGTTTTTATGGAGGTGTGATTATTTAGGCATGGTTGACTGAATCACTGGTCATAGGTGATTAACTCAATCTCCAGCCTCTCCTGTATCTCCCTGGAAGTCAGAATATGGGGCTAAAAGTTGCAACCCTCTAATTACATGGTTTGTAATGAGCTGGCAACCAGCTTCCATCCTGTGAGTATCACGAAGCCCATCAAGAGTCCCCTCAGAAAATAGTTAGTATGAATAACAAAAGAAACTCCTCTCATCCCTGTCACTCAGAAAATTTCAAACATGTGAAAGCTCTTGTGTTAGGCAACAGGAGCAAAGACCAAATATATTCCTTATTACATGATAATATCAAATCTGCATCATAGTGATTTGACTTAGCAATATTTGTTTAGCTCTACAACTGAATTAAGGGACATTAGGGGACACCCAAGATCCAGCTGCATTTACTGTTTGCAATATATTGTCTCTCTATTGATGTCTTAAGGAAGGGAATTGGAAGATACCTTTCAATAGTTTTGAACTGAAAAAGATAAGTGAAATAAGAAATGTAACCATTTAATACCATCTAAAATATGGTACTTTGATTATTTGGACAATGGGAAGAACAAATAAAATTTGACACACAATATAATAGCAGTCAAGACTCGCTATGCTTGGTGGGCCACCTGGGTGGCTCAGTGGGTTAAAGACTCGCTATGCTTGGAAGTTGGGTTTATAGGTTTCTATGCTAGAGGGAGTGCTGGAGTTGGTATGTAAAGACCTTGTTTAGGAAAATTAAGGCAAGCAATAGAGAGGACAAAACAACTTATTGGACATATGTAAGAATATAGAAATTCCAAAATGGAGCCAGTGATTTCCTGGCAAAAGTTGCTAAAGGAACTGACTGGTGGGTGAAGTATATTCTTTGTTGCCAGGGAAGGAACAGACTACGAGGTGATTTTCTCTCCAGTTCTAAGTAGGAAGTGGAATAGCAAAAACACAAATTTCCCAAGGGGTTTCACTGATATGAATTAAAATATGTCTCAAAAAAAAGTGTATTCCATGACTCTGTCACTGGATCTAGTATTACCTACCTCATAGTCTGTGATATACTGGCTAAAATACTTAAGTACTGACTTTTTAGAATTAGAATAATGCTTATGTTTATTATTTTCCAATTTCTATACTGTGAATAACCAATAACAAGCTATCAACTGGATGTCAAGAAGCTCACAAAATTTTGGATATTTATTCTTTGGCCCTAACAAACAGAAAGCAGAGAAGCCAGCCTTCAACACTTCATTATATAGAGCTCTTGTGACTATTAAACTATTAAACTGTGTGAAGCAAAGTGTTTGCCACACAGAAAGCAAGACATAGTAGCTCCTGACTTTCTACTTCAGTGCAATATAAGACCTTTCTCCTATCTGTATTACATGTGTGGGTGCATATACATAATAATAATTTTATTAATAGCAAAATGTGTGTGTGTGTGTGTGTGTGTGTGTGTGTGTATACTGAAATTGAAAAGGAAAGTTAATCTTGAAGGACTAGAGAACAATGCAGCATTATTATGATTGTATATCACTGGCCTAGTGGATGTTGTGAAGAAAGGGGTATGTGCAATAAAGAATTAGTCAGCAGGCCTGGGTTGTCCAACCGCAGCACATTTTAAGGAATGATCTGGCCCTTGGCCATGTTTTGGGAGATAAACTCTATTCTTTTGAAATATACTGACTGCAAAGGATGTCTATTTCCCTGGGAACTGTGACATGCCAGATAGTCTATAACAGTATGATTTATGATGGGGGCCTTGGACTCTGTGGCATTAATTGACCTGGAGAGGGGCTGGAGATCAAGCAACTGAAGTCAGCCTTATGGACACTCATTTTATACATGGCTGACACCTAATAGGAGTCCCAGACTCAATACTCTTGTGAACAGTACTGGTTTGGCAAAACTTTGTATATGTTGCCACACAGCATTGCTGACAGAATTAAGAGCTTTCTCTAAGATTCTACTGGAAAAGGACAACATAAACCTTATCCTGGAGTCTTCTAGATTCTGTCCTATGCAACTTTAACCTTTGCTGATTTTAATCTATATACGTTTGCTATAGTGACCTATAACCCAGACAGTGAGAGAAGTTGAAGTTAAAGTTTTATGTTTCTTATTTCATTCCTCCCAACTTTCCCCCCATAATTTTATGTTTCAGACACTCTTGGCCTAATATTTTATTATTTTGTTAAAAAACATTATGATGTACTATTTTTTTAATATGTTCAATTAGTCAACGTATTGTACTAATTTTCACTAAAGAGCTAACTAGTAACAACATAGTTTTACTCTTTCCAATCGTATTTGAATTTTGAGATGAGGTTGAAAAAAGTCCTATGAACTAAGTGAATAATTACTAAAAATGGAATTCCTTCCACTGAGTTAAACAATAAAAAACAATTTTGGAAATAAATATGTCTAGAGAATTCAAACATTGAGCAATGTCTGGAGAAAGTTTTGGTTGTAAAATCTTGGGTGAGTATTCTACTATGCAGCCTACAATGCACTGGACAGGTGCCTCCCTACACAAAGAGTTACACAGTCCAAAATGTCCACAGGGCAAAGCTGAGAAGATTCCTGTTCTACAGTTATCTTAATTATTCTAAAATCAGAGGAGGAATTCCACACTACTTCAGGGAAGAGACTAACATTGACTTTCTCTTATAGAAAAACAACTCAGCTTGTGAATTCTAATGAATACAGAAATACAGAAATCTACAACATGGAAAGCCAAAGATACTGAAATTGCATGAAGCTTAATTCTAGGCAGAATCAGCTGATAGAACTTGAAGTATTAGTTCAAATACACTCTGATATTTTATTTGGTTACTGTAATTATAATGGAAGATTTTTGTTTTCCTATTTACTAGGTGAAAATTTTCATTATTGATACTTAATTAGAAAAGTGATGTTTGCTTATGTGCATATGAATTTATGGTGGCAACAAAACTGCTTTCTATGGAAAATATCTCAGTTGCCAGGAATGGCCAGCAATCCCTGTACTAATGGAGGAGAGATTACTCCAAACCTGTCTGTGAAAAGGAGGAGAAGAGAAGGGAGTCAATGCTTGGAGATGAAGACCCTGTGCTCTTCTTTGCTTCTGCTTTTATTGGCCCTTCAGGATAATCACAAATCCTTATCATTGTTTCTCAAGCATGTGATATGCAACAAGGGATCTCACTGAAACTAGGAGGATCTGTTAATGGGAAACATATGATATGATCATCTGTGTGTTCTAGTGTTCTGCTAAACATAGTCTAAGGGACAATGCATATATCTGCTAGATCACAGGACAGCTGTCTGTGCTGAGAAACTTCGGGGAAGGCAACTCCCTGCAGGCCTCAGCATTCCAAAGGCCCATGGCCTTCTCTGAAACTTTCCTTCACCCCCCAGGGGCTTCTGTTACATTTTAGCAAGTCAGGTTTTATGACTGATTTTATGCCCTACATTAACCCCAACATGCCCCCCTTTCTGTTTCTTCAAAGCAGCAATAAATAGTCCTTGAGACAGTTGTGCTTCACAGATATGTTTCACCTCACTGGTATTGGATAAGGAATTTATTCCAACTTTGCAGACTGATGAGAATAAAAGCAGTAATTATTATAATAGCAACTCCTAAAAATCTCCATTTTGTGGAAGAGAATCATGTGGCTGGGTTAAGCCCCTAGCAGATTGTTAGAAAGAAATTGCCAATTTTCCGCATGAACCTTACAATTTTCCACCACCATCAATGAGGTGAATGTCTGATCCTTTGGCTGCTGAACATCAAAAGTTAAATTATTATGGAGTCTTCCATGTGTTTGTTTATCTTTTCCGAATCATATATGCTGTGGTTCCTGGGCATGGGGGTAAGACAGATGGATCTGTGAGCTCAGTCACATAAGAGGCCTTGACAATAGGCTAAGGCTTCTTGTTTCTCCTCAAGATATTCAACAGCAGATTCCATTAGTTGAAGATGTCCTAATTATTTTTTTTATTTAAACCAAATATTGTGTTTTAGTAATATAATTATAATAGCACTTACACAAATAAAAATATTGAATTTTTATAAGCAAAAATATCTACAAATAACAAAACATAGTTCAATGCAAAGATTAAGCCTTTAATCCTTCATACTGGCATCTCAGACCAAAAAGGAAAAAAAAAATTACTAATGAAGAACTTATAAATCAACTCTGTAAAGAATGATAACAATGATAATGGTAACATGTAATATTTATTGATCAGTTATGATGAACTCAGCATTGCCCTGTGTAAGTGCTAAGGGTAATACTAGTATTTTTTGATCAATGGTTTGTTGATCCACAAAGGCAGCAAGTGAGAACCAAGTGAGAAAACTCACTGAACCAAGTGAGAAAAAGAGGCAACTGCCATGCTAGTGTTGGTAATAATTGAGATAGCCAAGATAATGCAAGCAATGAGTAGATGCAAGAAGCACTTGGGGTGTCTGATGTCAGATAATGCTTGATTCAGAATGCTAATAGATTTGGATTCTTCCCAATATCTAGTAAGATTAACAGTATTGGTGGTATTGTTGAAAATGGGGAAAGGGGCATCCACCCAATTAACAGGTTTCCAGAAGGGGGATTTATAGACCCAATAAAAGGACATGAAGCACCCAGGCATCAGCAGAAGATTGGAAAGAATACATACCATGGTAGAACAGATGTCAAGCACAGATACTGCAGCCAAGAACATGTTTTCAGGAGTAGAGGGTTTACCAGTCTATTGTAGAATCTCCTCAGCTTTCTGGGTCAATTTCTTGAGGTCTCCCCAGATCATAAATTTGGCTTTGTGGGTACTGGGGAGGCACATGAAAAACAGCTGTTTTTCTTCTAGTTTCAGGTTACTCATCTGAGGGACTGGATCCGTGCCAGGGCATGGCTACGTTTTAAGATTTCTAGTGGGGATCCACACTGGTCAATCCTTAGTGGAAACTCAAGCATAAGCTCACTGCCATGTTATGAGTTCTACTGGTCTTGCCAAATGCCCATGTTTGGGTCCTTCCAGAGTACTTGGGATGGGGTTTTTGGGTGGGGTCCAGAGGCGTTAATCAAAAGAATTCTTAAGACATCTTTGGTGCAAAAAGATTTTAACTTTATTAAAGCAGCAACAGGGCCCATAAGCAGGACCCATAGGCAGAAAGAGCTGCTGCATTGTGGTCCCAAGGATTGGCTGATTTATATACTCAGGAGCTGGGGAGGTGAGGATAAAGGGGGTGTTCAGAAGGACTGTCATATGGAAAAGAAGACTCTCAGGATAATGGAGGCCTAGTTATTATCAAGCCAAGCTGTTGTTCCCTCTAATGAGGTACCAACAATGAAGACAGTTGGGAGTTTCCTAGAGGAATATCACACTCCTATCACACATCCTTGTCAATGAGCCTTAGGTTTAGAAAAAAATTATTTTATTTTTCACTTCCTTCTGCCTCAGCATCTCTGAATTTTATTAAGGGGGTGGGTGTTGTTAGGACTTAAGTTTTAAGGGCTGAGTTAAGGGTCTCTGGAAGTTAGGCTATTGATAAGAAAGCTTCTTTCTTATAAATCACTAGGACATTTGTGAACTGAAATTCCTTTGTCCTGCACGACTGTGATCTTTATCAATTAACCATTTGTTGTTCTTCCTTTAGAGCAGCTAGGAGTGTCTGCGGAATATCACACATCACGGGGTCAAGGGGGAGGGCCAGGAGTTGTAGAGTGCCAGCTTCTAATTTGTCCTCAGCTAGGCTTTTGCTTCCTCATTATTTCCCCCCTGAACAATTTTGACCCTTAAATCCTCAAGGTTGTTGAAGGTGGAAGGTCTCATCTTCTGCAACTTCTTCCTGCTAAAGAGGGGTATAGAGATATAGAGACATCCCTACCTATGGGTCAACATTGGTCATTTGGGGAAATGTAGGGAGTTACAGAAGATAGAGGCAGCGGAATCCAACACTGACAGTAAAGAAATGTCCCTGTGGGTAATAAGGATCATCTGTCAATGTGAAGTCATTGTGGCCATGGAATCTCAACACCAAGTAGAAAAACAATGAGGAAGGCAACACATTAAGATTAGTATGGTTATAAGAATGAGAGGTCCAGGGACACCTGGGTGGCTCAGTTGGTTAAGCAGCTGCCTTCAGCTCAGGTCATGGTCCCGGCATCCTGGGATCGAGTCCCACATCGGGCTCCTTGCTCGGCAGGGAGCCTGCTTCTCCCTCTGCCTCTGCCTGCCACTCTGTCTGCCTGTGCTTGTTCACCCTCTCTCCCTCTCTCTCTGACAAATAAATAAATAAAATCTTTAAAAAAAAAAAATTAAAAAAAAAAAAAAAAGAATGAGAGGTCCAACAAAGAGAGCTTTAATAGTTGACCATAATCCTCTTTAAACCAGGATCTTAACCAATCGCTGAGAGATGACTTTGTAGAGCCCCAATTTGGGTATTCATATATATATTTTTTAGTTCTGTGACATTTTTGTAATAATCTGGGATTTTACACACAACGTTCGGTTTTGATAATTGCACATGTGCCACCCTGTGCTGATTTTAGGACATCCAAGGCCATTCTATTTTGTAGAACTTCCTTGTGCATCTGTGTGACTTCAATATTAAGGAAGGAGATGCTATTTAGTGAATCATTGAGTGCCTTCAGGCCAAATTACATTCTCTAGACTTACAGATGGAACAAAAACGGATGTTAAGTGATCATACCATTTAAAAATAGGTCATGTCCATCTTTGCTTTACATTGGGGACATTAGCTAGAGTAGTGATGGTTTTAGTAATGTGTCCGTGAACCCAGGCAAAACCTAAGGTGCAGCAACCTATCCACCCCGGGGGAAGCCAGGGCCGCATATTAGTTCCACATATCCAGTGGGTTCCATTTGGAGCTAGCCATCTGATGCCAGGTCGCCTCACCCAATCAGTAGCAAATCAGTCAGTAGCCTGGAGTACTGTTAGTTGGGAACACATTTCTAATGATAGCCATCCTAGATGTCATGTGTTATTTGTCCAAGTGTCATATGTATGATTTCTTTGCTCCCAGCATAAAACTGCCTTTTGACTGAGCTGTCCAATAGAAGGTGTGAGCCACAAATATGTATCCCCAATTTGATATATGCCATCCTCAGTATAGCGGTGAGTAGGGTTTTGTAATTTAGGCACTGGTTGGTAGGTATTAATTTGTGGCTTTGTTAGGGCAGTTAAGATTTTGATAGTTTCAGGGTATGAAAAAGTTTGATTGTGTCCTGGTGAATTCCATGTCCTACTGGTCATGGGTCAGGAAGAAACATTTTGATTAGTGATGGATTTATCCCAATACATACCATCTCCATGTATTATTTCTGAAATATAAGCACGACAGAGTACCAGTCCATGCCCTGTAAAGGGGAAACCCACCAACATAACCCAGACATATTTGACATAGGCAAAATTCCACATACCCAACAACCAATTTGATTTTGTGTTTAAACATAATGCTGTGCCCATCGTAGAATGGAATTGTCAGTTAATATAGGTGAAAGGAAAATAAAGAGAAGATATACAACCTTCATTTTCATTTGAAGAGGAGTTTAAGATCTTCTACAGGTCCACATGAAGGCACGTTAGTTTGCTCACTGGGTTCCTGTGAAGGAGGTACAGGTTTTATTGTAGATATATGAGCTCCTAAAGAGTGCCCTTCTGGTTTTACTACAGTGGGAGTACATAGTATGATCCAAAACAGACCTTTCCATTTTGGGTTTAGGTTTTCTGCTGTATCTGATTTCCATTTTTTTTTTTTTCAAATAAACCAGATCTCCAGGATCTACATGGGGTGGGTATTCAGTTATAGTTAAACCAGGTTTTGGGAGTATATGATTAGTATATTCATTGAGTAACTTATGAATTAAATCAGCCTCTGGTGAATAATTTAATAAAACATTATAGTCTTCACCTAATAAAAGATCTACAGAAAGAAATGGTTTTCTATAGATCTTTTATTAGGTGAAGACTCAAAAGCTCTGGGTCCTAGAGGTTATTTTGAAGCAGTTCTTATCCTGGGAAGTTCTGTTGACAAGAGAGTAACCTGATTTTCCTGGGTTTCTAGACTGAGTTTAGCAAGATGGTGTTTTAAAGTATGATTAGCCTTTTCTACTTTCAAAGAGGATTGTGGATGCCAGGCTGAATGCAATAAATATTTAATTTTTAAAGTCTGGGCTATTTGTTGAGTTATTAGAGTGGGAAAAGAAGGACCAGTGTCACTTTGAAGAGATCAAGGAAGGCCAAATCTAGGAGAAATTTCTCACAACAAAATCTTAGTTACTTCTATGGCTCTTTCAGTTTTATATGGAAAGGACTTGATCCATCCATCCAGTGAAGGTATCGACAACCACTAATAGAAGCTTATATAGCCTTTTCAAGGTGGCATTTGTGTGAAATCAAACTGTCAGTCCTCTCCTGGATAGGATCCATTCCTTTGGACTGGTTAAAAGAGGGGGAAGGGGTGTTGCACCTTCTGGGTTTACCTGGCCACAGACAATACAGGATTGGCAGAAGTTTTATTGTAGCTGTTAAAAATGTATTTGATGGAGTAAATTTAATTAAATGTTTTAAGGTATCTTTGCCCAAATGAGTAGCCTGTATAGGCTCTGTCTTTTCTTTTTTTTTTTTTTTTAAAGATTTTATTTACTTATTTGTTAGAGAGAGAGAGAGAGTGAACACAGGCAGAGTGGCAGGCAGAGGCAGAGGGAGAAGCAGGCTCCCTGCCAAGCAGGAGCCCGATGTGGGACTCGATCCCAGGACGCTGGGATCATGACCTGAGTCGAAGGCAGCTGCTTAACCAACTAAGCCACCCAGGTGTCCCCTGTATAGGCTCTGTCTTACCTTCCATTGGTTATTTTTGGGCATGAAGATTTTTCCCTCATTGTTAACAAGCCAGTCCTGTGTATTTTAGTATGTCTTCACTCCTGAGCTATATGAATCTCTTGGTCTGAATGAACTAGAGTTACGGACACCATTGGATTTAAGACTGGTATAAGGCTTAATATTTTTAATTTTTGCTGCCTCTTTGGCTACACAGTCTGCTATATTGTTTCGTTTAGATTCTAAGGCCATATCCTTTTGATGTTCTTTGAGGTGTCCACAGCTCCCTCCTTGGACAGCTGTACAGCCTCAAGAAGTGTCCATATCTGCTTGTGGAGTTATGGCTTGATAATAATCTTCTTTTCCTTCCAATAGTTCCATGGGCATGTAGTACCAGACAGGCACATTTGGAGCCAGTATAAACGTCACTTCTTAGAACTTTTGCCAACTGAAGAGCACAGGTGAATGCTATCATTTCAGCTTTTTAGGCAGAAACATTTATTGGAAGGGGTTTTGTCTCAATAGTTTTAATCAGACTAACTGTAGCATATCTGGCCTTTTTTTTTTTTTTTCTCCCTTATCCATGAAGCTACTGCCATCAGTAAACCAATTATCATCTGCATTTTGAATAGGGGAATCTTTTAAATCTGGCCTGCTAGAATAAACAAGATCAGTGATCTCTGAAAAGTTATACTCTATAGAATTACAAAAGTCAGGTCTAGGCATAAGAGAAACTGGGTTTAAAGTTTGCCAAGTTTCAGGTATTACTTCAAGTGCTCCTAGAAACATAGCCTGATATTTAGTAAGGCTACCTCCCATCATCCATTGGTGGCCCTTTGTATCTAAGACACTCTGGACCTGATGAGAACTCATCACTGTCAGGGACTATCCCATAGTGAGCTTTGAGGTTTCTTCTACCAGGAAGGCTGTGGCAGCCACTGCTCAAAGACAAGGTCACCACCTGTGGGCTACACTGTCAAGTGACTTAGAAAAATAGCCCACTGGTCTTGCTTCATTTCCTAATTCTTTGGTAAGAACTCCCAAGACTTGGCTCTGCTTTTCTGCTATGTATAGGGTCAAAGGTTTTTCTAAATTTGGTAATGCCAAAGCAGAAACTAACAAAAGTTTAGCTTTTAAGTTTGAAAGGCCATTGTTGAACTTTAGTCCAGAGTAAGTTTCCTCAGTGGGGCCTGTAACTGAGTCATACAATGGTTTGGCTAAGAATCCAAATCCAGGAATCCCCAGGCAGGAATCCACAGCCAAAAACCTGCCCTACCTAGAAAAGTGCCGAGTTTTGTATTCCGTGGCTCAAGATCTTGCATAGACATTTTTCTATCAGTAGATAGAATATGGTGACCTCGTGTCAGTTTGTATCCCAAATATTTTACTTTTTGTTTAAATATTTGTGCCTTTTCAGGGGATGCACAATACCCTCTATCTGCCAAGATTACTTAAAGTAAAGTTACAGAATTTCTATTGGATGTTTTTGTGGGACTACAGATTAGAATTCCATCTACATATTGAATTATTGCCCCTCGAGACAAGGATATATCATAGAGATCTTTGCGAAGTGTAGCTCCAAATAGGCGGGGACCATTTCTAAATCCCTGTGGCAAAACTGTCCAGGTTAATTGAGCAGCCTGTGGGCTTGAAGGTGAGATCCCTTCAAAGGCAAATAGTGGCTGTGTTTCCTCACTTAGTGGGATGCAAAAAATAGCATCTTTTAAGTCAAGTTTAACCAGTTGGTTTCACCAGGGACCTGAGTGAGAACACTGTATGGATTTGGCACTATGGAATGAATAGGTGTTACTGCCTCTTTTATAGCTCATAAGTCTTGTACCATTTGCTATTCCTCATTTGGCCTTTTTACTGCTAAAATTGGGATGGCAAGACTTTAAAATACCATGTCTGAGAAACTTATTAATAAGTGGTTGCAATAACCTAACCAAAAAGGATCTGTACTTGAGGAACTACAGAACAGTCATGAAAGAAATTGAAGAAGACACAAAAAGATGGAAGAGCATTCCATGCTCATGTATCAGAAGAATAATCATTGTTAAAATGTCTATAGTGCCCAGAGCAACCTATACTTTCAGTGCCATCCTGATTAAAATTCCACCGGAACTGGAGCTGGAACAAACAATCCTAAAATTTGTATGAAACCAGAAGAGACCCCAAATTGCTAAGAAATCATTGAAAAAGAAAAACAAAACTGGGGACATCACATTGCCTCATTTCAAGCTTTACTACAAGCTGTGATCACCACGACAGCATGGTACTGGCACAAAACCAGACACAAAGACCAGTGGAAGAGGGTAGAGAGCCCAGATATGGACACTCGACTCTATGGTCAAATAATCTTTGACAAAGCAGGAAAAAATGTACAGTGGAAAAAAGGCAGTCTCTTCAATCAATGGTGCTGGGAAAATTGGACAGCTATGTGTAGAAGAATGAAACTCGACCATTCTCTTACATCATACACAAAAATAAACTCAAAATGGATAAAATACTTCAACGTGAGGCAGACATCTATCAAAACCCTAGAGGAGAACATAGGCAGTAACCTCTTCAACACCACCACAGCAACTTCTTTCAAGATATGTCTCCAAAGCAAAGGAAACAAAAGCAAAAATGAACTTTTGGGACTTCATCAAGATCAAAAGCTTCTGCACAGCAAAAGAAATAGTCAACAAAACAAAGAGGCAACCCACGGAATGGAAGAAGATATTTTCAAATGACACTACAGACAAAGGGCTTATATCCAAGATCTATAAAGAACTTCTCAAACTCAACACCCAAAAAACAAATAATCAAGTCAAAAAATGGGCAGAAGACATGAACAGACACTTCTCGAAAGAAGACACACAAATGGCTAACGGGCACGTGCAAAATATTCATCATCATTAGTCATCAGGGAGATTCAAATCAGGGGCTCCTGGGTGGCTCAGTGGGTTAAAGCCTTTGCCTTCGGCTCAGGTCATGGTCCCAGGGTCTCTCTGCCTGCCTCTCTGCCTACTTGTGATCTCTGTCTGTCAAAAAAAAAAAAAAGAAAAAAAGAAAGAAAAGAAAGAAAAAGTGGTTGCAACCTAGCTTTGGCCTCAGGTTGTAGAGGGTATTGTTTTTTTTATGAGGTATATTGGTTGGATCTTCTAAGGTCACTTTAACTAATTGGACTGCAAGAGCCCATCCTTGGATATCACAATCCCAGACCTGTGGATTTACTTCCTTTCATACATTGGAAGTGATAGTAGGGCTAGTTTTAGTTCTCAAGTCATTATAGAAAACAAGCCACCCCTCTCTATACTAAGAGCAAATGAGTTTCCCAGTTTCTACATCAAGTCTCATCTGAGTAATGGAGTGGGACAAGACAGAAGGGAGAAAAACATGAGTGACCAATTGACTTTTCTATTTAAAGGTTAAGGGCATTGTCTGATGGCATGTTTTAGTTTCCCCTTCTATGCCAACAATTTTAAGGTTAGAAAGACAAGTAAGGCCAGAGTGCTGAATAAGAACAGATAAGTGGGGGCACCTGGGTGGCTCAGTGGGTTAAGCCTTTGCCTTCAGCTCAGGTCATGATCTCAGTGTCCTGGGATCAAGTCCCACATCAGGATCTCTGCTCAGCAGGGAGCCTGCTCCCTGCCCCTCTGCTTGCCTCTCTGCCTACTTTTGATCCCCCTCTCTCTCTCTCTCTGTCAAATTAAAACAAACAAACAAACAAACAAACAAAAACACAGTAAGTTGCTCCTGTATCATAAAGAAAATTGATAAACTTACCTCCCACATCCAGGGTAACCTGGGTTACTGAGCATCATCTTGATGTCAAAGGGAGCTGGACCAGCCTCAGTGCCCTGTCATGCCAGTTCCTACAGCTTTGACTCTTGGATGGTGAAGTGAGTTCCTGTCTTCCTCTCTCTCTCTGGAGATGAGAAGACAGTCTTTCTTCCAATGTCATGTTTCTTTACAGACAGGACTTGGGCCTAGTGGAGGTCTTTGTTTGGACATTCTCTGCTTCAATGTCCAATCTGGTCACATTCATAACATGGGGATTTACCTAGTTCTGTTTGATACAAGCCTTTTATTTTGCCCCTGGTTAGTCTGGTGCTGTGGAAAATCTGCAATAGTGGCTGCCATTATTTTAGCCTTTATCTTACACTTCCAATTTACCTTTCCAGTCCTTTTCTTGCCTTAATACCATGTCTGTATTATTAAGATTCTGGTTGGTACTCTAGTATGCACTGTTTAGGAGTTTGAGGGCCTAAAGCCATTAATTTTTGGTGGATGTCAGGTACCAACTGGCTCATAAAATGCATATTTAGTATGGTTACTCCCTCAGGTGAGGCTGGGTCCAAATTTGTGTATCTACAGATGGCTTCTACCAATTGGCCCTGAAATAGAGTCTCAACAGTTCCTTGTGTAATTTCCTGTAGTTTCTCAAAGTTTACAGGTTTAGAGAATTTTTTTTTTCCATTCCTTCTATTAAGCAAGTGATGATATGGTCTTGTTTTTCTCTCCCTGGACTATCCCCCAATAGTTCCAGTGTGGCTCCGTGTTAGGGACAGCAGCATCCTCAACTGGATAATGTTCCCTATCTCTCATTGCTAATTCATCAGCAAACTCTTGTGCTCCCTCCCAGATTCATTTATTTTCCCCAGGGGTGCAACATGAGTTAAAATTATATATATATATATATATATATATATATATATATATATATATATATAATCTCCTGTCAGGTTAAATCAAACATAATAGGTACTTCTTGAAAGCCCTCAATAAATTGAGAGGGGTTTTAGAATATCATCCTAATTATCATTTTATCTGAACTAGGTCTGCCATGGAGAATGGGACATGGACTCTAATCATGCCAATTCTCCATTAGCAACTTCCCTAAGAGGATGCATCCCATACTTAGATGGAGCTCCTGGAAGATAAGGAGTCCCACTCCTAGTATGTCCAGCTGGGCTGGGAGCAGAGGGGTCTTGTGGTTTATGAGGAGGAGGGATAACAACAGGGTCAGTGTTCTTTCTTTGGACTTGCCAGCAATTCCTCCAATATCCCAGGTTTATTAAGAGGAATCAGCCTATTTAGACAGTCATCCAATATACCCAGGGAGGGTTGTTAATCTGGTTGAGGTTTAGACACACTTTACAAGAGGCCTGCAGATCTGGATCCTGATTTAGGGCCAGAAAGGCTTGGGTATATGGGACTTCAGTCCATCTGCCCATTTCCTTGCAAAAGAGGTCTAACTGATGGACTGAATTGAAACTTAATGTCGTATTTAAGGGCCATTTCTCTTCATCTCCTAAGGAGTACAGAGGTCATGCAATGTTATAAAAGATCATTTTTTACTTTCTTAAATCTTATAGTCCAAATTGATTCCAGCTGATTAAAAGGCATATCAAGAGAGAACCCTTGGGAACAGAAGAGAATCCCATGTTCCTAGAAAAGTAAAGAAGGTCCATTACCAACCCTCCCCCAGACTCCTGGTTAGCATCCCATACAGATATGTCAGAGGTTCCCGATGTCAAAGTGACCAGAGATATCCCTCAACAAAAATTGCTATTGATCACCATCCTGCCTTCTCATGAACACACTCCTTCCAGAAAGTCCCATAGAAGGGATGCTGGCATCCCTCCTCTACCCCATCACATCCTAGGCTACAAATGGGTACTGGTGAATGGACTAAGATACTGTGCCATCCTATACCCTGAGTGCCCTGCCATTTTTAACCCATGGAAAATACTAGAAAAGTTCTACAAGGAGAAATTACCCAAAATTTTAACTTTAAGTAGTTAGTAGGGAAAGTTAGTGAAGGAAAACAGTAAAGATTAAAATCCATCATTGTCCAAGAGACATTCCAAAACTTGTGGTCCTTACAGCAAGTTCCCTAGGAAAGGGTCCTAGCTGGGTTTTAATTCAGTCAGGTACTGGTTTCCAGCTGGCTCTGAGTGGAAGTCCCACAGCCAGAAGCAGTGAGAACAGGGATGTGATGGGGATCACATCAGATCAACCAAGAAGAGTCTTAAGATTGGCAGCCATCCTGGTGACATAGGTGGCTGTCTCATGCCCAAGCCAGACAACTTTGTGTAATAACAGGAATAAAGACAGAACATCAAGTTTCTAGGTTTTATTACCATTCTGTCCAGGTACTGGCTTCCAGCCAAAAGGCAGTCTTTCTCCTCCCCATAGAGTAGGCACCAGCTAGAGGATTACAGTCTGAGCAATCGACACGAAAGTGTTCCAGTAAGACCATACTCCTTGAAAGGCCCCTGAAATGAAAGTAAAGGAAGAGTACTCACCAATTTTGCTAGAGCTCAGAGTCCAGATCTAAAGACCCAAAGTTCCACGTTCAGGCACCAAATTATGAAGTTTTAGAATGTAAGTGAGGTTCAGTGGGGTGAGGTCTGGAACCTACGATCAAAAAAGAAGTAAGACATCTTTGGTACAAAAAGGCAATTTTATTAAAGCACAGTGACAGGACCCATAGGCAGAAAGAGCTGCTGCACTGCAGTCCTGAGGAGTGGCTGATGTTGTATCCAGGAGCTGGGAAGGTGAGGACAAAGGGGTGTTCAGAAGGGCTGTCCTATGTAAAAAAGACTCTTAGTGGAGACGTAGTTATTACCAAGTCAAGCTGTTTTTCTCTCTAATGAGGTACCAACATGAAGATAGTTGGGAGTTTCCTGGAGGAAGGTCACACTCCTCCTATCACACATCTTAGTCAATGAGCCTTAGGCTTAGAAGAAATTCAGTTTTATTTACCTCTCCTTCTGCCTCAGCCTCCCTCAGTTTTATGGAGGGGAGGGTGATGTTAGGGCTTCAGGAACTGAGTTATGGGTCTCTGGAAACTAGGCTATTGATAAGAAAGCTTCTTCCTTATAAATCACCAGGACATTTGTAAACTGAAGGAGACTCCTTTGTGCTGCAGGACTGTGATCTTTATCAATTAACCATTTGTTGTTCTTCCTTTAGGGCAACCAAAAATGCCTGAGGATTGTCACATACCACAAGGGGTTTGTCCTCAGCTAGACTTTTGCTCCTCATCCCATCAGAGCTTTAAAACCTTTTCCTCCTCACAGAGCTTTAAAATCAATATTGTCTCTGTTGGAGAGAGAGGCTTTGCCCCATATCTGGAGTTTTTAGAGGACTTTTAATTCCATAAAAATACTCAAGCCTGAAACTTCCCCGAGCTTGGCTGTGAGCCGATGCTAACTTACTGCATGCAGACTTCTCATTTTGGGGGAGTCCGTACAGTGTCTGTTGCAAGATGGTCATATCAGGTCACCGTTTGCTGGAAATGGCCAGCAATCCCAGTACCAATGGATGAAAAATTACTCCAAACTTTCCTGTGAAAGAGAAGAGAAGGTAAAGGGGCCAATGCTCAGACACCAAGACCCTAGGTGCTTCTTTGCTCCTGCTTTTATTGGTCTTCAGGATAATCACAAATCCTTATCATTGTTTCTCAAGCCTGCTATGTGTGACAAGGTGTCTCACTGAAACTAGGAGGATCTGTTGAAGGGAAACATGGGATATGCTCATATGTGTGTTCTAGTGCTTTGCTAAACATAGACTAAGGGATAATGCATATATCTCCTAGATCACAGGACAGCTGTCTGGGCTGAGAAAGCTTTGGGGAAGGCAACTCCCCTCCCATTCCAATGGCAGAGTTGCCCGAAGCCTTGACATTCCAAAGGCCCACACCCTTCTCTGAAACTTTCCTTCACCCCCAGGGACCTCTGTGT
This sequence comes from Taxidea taxus jeffersonii, assembly GCA_003697995.1. Taxonomy (NCBI): domain Eukaryota; kingdom Metazoa; phylum Chordata; class Mammalia; order Carnivora; family Mustelidae; genus Taxidea; species Taxidea taxus. Next base: position 51,854 of record RCUC01161999.1, on the reverse strand, counting down.
TACATTTTGGCAAGCCAGATATTATGGCTGATTTCATGCTCCACATTAACCCCAACATCAGTTATGAAAATATTCACACCACCTTAAATCCCTTCAAGATGTTTCAGTTAATTTAATGTTGACCTTCAAATTACTTTTTTTTTTAAATTTTTGAAATTAAACCAGTATTGCCCACCATATTTAGATAGGGGGTAAGCTTTAGAAACTAGGGAGTGAGCTTTAGAAACTAAGTGTCCTTGAAGAGTATAAAGTCAGCGCAGTAATTTCAGACATTTTTTTTTAAATCATCAAACATATTGTCGATCATATAAACTGTTATCCTTTGCCCTCAATCCATGCACATAAAATTCTGATTGATGTCAATGGGAGCCATGTGTGGCTTTTGAGGACACTGAAGTTTGAAAGTTTATGGTCTATTCAGAATATCTTTGAAGTCCAGTTTCTGAGGAGAGACACACGTTTAAAAAGCAGTTCTTCAGGGCTTTTTCTTATCCACTGAGAACAAGTTCAGATTGCCTATTTTACATGCAGTATTAGGCTAGAATTGCAAAACACAATACGGATTGTGAGTAGTTGATTTCAAATGGATTGTTTCAGTTTATTTCAATTCTGAATTTATAGCCTTGGGGGCCTAACATGGCAAACAGTCCACCTCTCTTTTGGAACATTAATATTCATGAGTTTCTTTCACTCAGTTGCAATAGTGGTAGGTAGTTATTTTATTCATGGTATTGCTATGATTAAGTGCATTACTTTCATTAGCTTAGTCTACAAAATCCATCAACAGAAGAAGTGAGATCACTTTTGTATCACCAAATTCACTTGTGAATTTTATTTTTAAATTATGGCCTAAGTATGTTTTTATAAGAATTCTTCACTTTTTTGTTGGCACTTATTTGATAAGTGTGTTTAAGCACTTAGCAAACAAAACTTTGAGTTTATTTTTACATCAAGGGATAGTCCGTAGAGATTACAAGTAACTGTCAAAAGGCAAGTGAGGTTTATCTCAGGAAATCCTAAGGATATAAATCTATTATGTGTCCCATGATATCACATTTATTTACTATAACATAAAATTAAATAAACTCAATTATTTTCATATGAAATATGAATTAAAATTATTTTTGAATAATTTAGATTTCTTATGTAAGAGGACTAAAAATTTCTAAGCATTCAATTACCAAATGAAATGCAACAAATAAGAAAGAATTACTTAATCTCACTCATCAAAGTATTTAGTTTGGTTTACAGATTTTTGAATAAAATGCATAACATGATAGAAATAATCAGACAATTTTTAACAGAAACAAATTTTCTGTTATCTGAAGCCTCCACATTTTCCCATTTGAAGAGCTAAATGCCATAAACTCGAGTAAATACCCTAAATGTTGTCTTTCTTAGCTAACTGTGGTTTTCTTTTTGGAGTATAATGAAGTTGTGCTTAGAACTCTTGAATCTGAAGTCTCTCAGAGAAATCTTTGACATTTTGCTATGTTAGTCTTACCACTTCCATGCAGGGTCAATGTTCTTGACAATTTATCAAGCATGAGCCTGATAATCCAACTCAACCATAACTGAAGGAAAGTATTGAAGCAGCAATCAAGAAACGGGATATTTGACAGAAGAGAGGAAAATGACAGGCTGTCTTTTAACCAAGAGCTAACTTTTACATTCAGAAAGATTTTAGGATAAGTATGCCAATGTGAGGATTGAAACAACTGAAAGAAGAAGTCGGGTGTAGAAAGGGACCTGAGGGGAAGAAAAAAGAAGCAGGCACATGATTTACTTTTTAATTTTTTTTCTTGATCAAAGGAAGATAATGAAGGGCCTCAAATAGGCAAATGAACCATTAGCTATGTACTTTTAAATGTTGGTTTTGGTTTTGTTGAGAGAATGCATTAAAATGAAGGCAGAAGGCTCTGAAACAAGTTAATCTTACCCAATTAAGAGACAAGAGTGTTCTGAAGTAATGCAGAAGATAAAGTTAACATTCTGAAGAGAGTTACAGAGTAGTGAATATCTATGTGGTAGAATTGATTACATTTAATAATCAGATGAACAAAAACAGGGGAAAAAGAGAATTGAGGAAAATCTTAAGTCTCTGTTGTGGGCCACATTCTAGACAGATGTGGTGACCAGACAGTAAGCTGCCAGGGACCTTGTCATCTTAGGGCCAGGTCAGAGACCAGCCCTACTCACCACGGTTCAGGCTAAAGCACTGCCATAACCACAGCTTGCAGAGGCACATAAACCACATAACAGGAAGGAGGCATAGAAAAATAGATTTGCCCTTAAGCTAGTTGCAATACATTCTGATCTGATGCAGGGTAGTGTAATAGCGCAAAATGAGGAAAGTGTTACACACCGGTAGATTGAACCATTGATTGTTCAATTGAATTATCTATGCAATGATCAAGGTGACTCCCACATGATTGTATTGTGCTTGAATCATATAGAACTGTTGTAAACCAATAAATGTCCTCTCAGCAGTAGCTGTGACCTGCCCCAATCCCATCCTTTGTGTTTCTTTCTTTCTCGTTCCCACACCCCAACTCAGGTTTCTCCGTTCAGTCAAGCCTGGTCCTTAAGAGACAGAAATGGTATTTGATGAGAAATATAATTCAAGATGATAAACAGGTATTTTGGAGGGTAAGATAAACTAAGTTTAAGGCATGTGAGGCTTGGGGGTTCTGTAGTCATGCAAGCATAAAAGTTCAGCAGTTCTTTTTTTAATTTTATGTGCCACAGTAAGTTGCCTCTTCTGCTACATCAAGTATGCCTTCAATAGATTTCTCATAACTGAGTACCATAATTGGAGAACACGACCACATAGCTCATTTTCCTTGGGTATGGCTTGTCTCTGAGGTTCTGCTAGATAGGTCTCGTTGGCTCCAGAAGATTTATTCCACTCTCTGCTGCCCTGCTCTGTGCTGCTGGACTGGATCAAGGCATCCTTTGCACTCTCAATATGAATCAGTTTCAGCCAATATTAAAATCAAAATGAAGGAGGAGAGTAGCCCTCCTCCCTATAGAATATACACTAGCTGGCTGGAATGGGCTAAATGTCTGTCTCCCTCTCACCCACCATACCCCCAAATTCATATGTTGAAATCTTAATCCCAAATGTAATGGTGTTGGAGGTGGGGCCTTTAGTATGTTGTTAGGTCATCATGGTGTCACCTTCACGATAAGACTAGAACTCTTATAAAAAGAAGAAGAAATGGTATCTCTCTCTCTCTCTCTCTCTCTCTCAATGCATGCACTAAGGAAAAGCCATATGAGGACATACCAGGACAGCCACCACCAAAGATTTGAGCAGGTTGGCACCCTGATCTTAGAATTCCAACCTCCAGAACCAAAATAAATATTTGTCGTTTATGCCACCCAGCTTACAATATCTTTGTTATAGCAACCCAAGCAGAGAAAGATACTGGTTAGAGAAAGGTCAGCTTCTCTGTATGGTACTCTTTTTCAGGTTTTGAGAGCCAACCATCCCTCTTGTTGTTTCTTCAAGCCTAAATGTCATAAGTCACACCTCCAGCACCCCATTTTCTGTCCTCACACACACACTGACCAGTTGCCTGGGGTTTTATTACCTTCTTTTGACATTATTGTAAATAGTCCCCTTACTAAACACTTCTCAAATTACCTAATTTAGAGCATTACCTACTATCAGCCAGGACATGACAGATTAGAGGTTGAGATTTTTCTTGTTTTGGTCTTGCCAGCATCTCCCTTATAGAACCTAGTTATCTTTTGTTCAGAAGGAAAATAAGAGGACAGATATTAGCAATAGAAAGTTACATAATACGGGAGGAATCCCATAGGGTGACAAAATTTTTCTCCCTATGTTTCACAAATGACTAATATAACCTTAAAATTGCATTACTTCTCAAGAAAATTATATTATTTCCCAAGAAAATTGTATTATTTCTCAAAGGGGAAATTCATTTTGAAAACAGGACTAGTCCTACTCTACTTGGATGGCATGTAACCACCCTCTAACCTATGCAAGACCAAATCTCCACATGCGGTATGGATCCAAAAACTCTGTCTCTGTATATAAAATAGGAAATTACATGGGAAAGACTTTTCTTTTATGACAGAATCATAAATGAATGCAACTCCAAAGTTCAAGTACAGTGAAAATTGAAAACACTTCTTTCACAATCCTTCTGGAAATGAATAGAATGCCTTTTCACTTCTGTTCCAACATTTATTGTTTGATTAAAACACAATATTTTATTTTTAACATTGTATCATAATCAGTTATATGTGATGACAGGATGAAAATCTCTGCACTTACAAAAACCAAAGGTCAGATATCATACGTGGTCATTTTTTCAGGTTACTGAAGGATTTTGATTATAATACTTATAAGCATCACTATTTTTAAATTCTCATCAAGCTATAAAAGGTTTGTAAAAGTCTCTCCTCAACTTTTCCTTTTTACTTGCACTCCCTAAGAATTACGTTTGCATTTGTCAATTTCCCAGCTCTTTCTCAGGATCCTTTCCATTATTCCCTCTGGGGCGTTTTCCTATGTATATTTCAAGTTGAGAAGCAATTTGCATATATAGTTAAATTGAAGTTTTAAGAAGACCACATTTTTAAACTTATGCGCTATTAGGGTGTATAGATACAATACAAATCCCTACAAAATCCTCCATAATGTCAATATTTTCCAAATACTTACAAATTGCGGCTGGGGGGGGGTAGCACCAGTTTCCTCCATTGTTCTGACATCCAAAGCATACAAAATAGAAAGACTTCTACCTCCTCTCCAGGCCAAATGAATTTTCTTTTCAGCATTCTTACCCACAAAAGCACTGCCCCATTTTACCTCCCCTTCTAAGATACCAATAAAATGGCCTTCAAATTTAAGTTAAAAATATGTATATAGATGCAAAGTCATTGGCCTAAGGCAACTTGCTCTTTTTGATCTTTGAGTGTTCCTATGAGAACAGAGGTTCTACCTACACACTTGTATGGAGGGTGTAGTGGGTCTGAGGGGAATGGGTCTCAAAAATACACGCACAATAACAAAACAGTGCCTGTCACATAATCCAGTTACAGATAAGAGAAACAAACTGCCAAGCTTGGATATGGATAGAAAGAGAGACTTCCACATAATTGAGTCTTATACTATTGTAATTGCAGAAATACAGTGACTTCAGACATGTTCTATTGATAACAGAATGCTAAACGTAAAGATAAGTATGTTTGATTTCAAAATGGGGGAAAACAGGGATATTAGAGGAATCTGCTTTGTGTGTGTGTGTATGTGGTTTCCCTCTTCTCTATTCATCTTTATTCCATCCCTACAAAACACACATACAAACTATCTTCACAAAGATGCTTCTAACCTGTATATTCATTATATGTGTGACAGTCTTACAGTGACTTAAAGCAGCACTGCCAAACTAGGTCCAGGACAAGGTTTCTCAACCTCAGCAATTTGGACATTTTCAGCTAGAGAGGCCTGGGTGGCTCAGTTGGTTGAGCGGCTGCCTTCAGCTCAGGTCATGATCCCAGCGTCCTGGGATCGAGTCCCACATCGGGCTCCTTGCTCGGCGGGGAGCCTGCTCCTCCCTCTGCCTCTGTCTGCCTCTCTGTCTGCCTGTGCTCCCTCGCTCTCTCTCTCTAACAAATAAATAAATAAAATCTTTAAAAAAAAACAAAACAAAAAAAGAAATTCTTTGCTGTAGGGGTCGTGGTCATATACATTGTAGGATGTTAAGCAGCATCACTGGTCTCTAACACATTAGAATCAATATCATCCCTCTTTTGTTACAATAAAAAATATCTCAGACATTTACAAATGCCCGCTGGGAGGAGGGAGGATACAGTCACTCCTGTTGAGAACCACTAGTATGGGATAAGACGCCCTAGGTGACACCCTCTGATCTCCTGATTCTATAATATTTGAATGCAAATATTTAAAATCTGCAAAAGAAAACACACATGGCCAGTCAATTTGCCAGTAAATAAGGTCTTTCCATTGTTGAAATAAAACCCCAACCTTCAGTTTAAATATTATTAGCAAACAAAAGGGAGCATAACCGAATGGTTGAAGTATCTGCTTTAGGGATCCAGTTACCACTTTCTGCTTGAGTCTCTGGGGAAATCATTCAACATTCCTATCCCACCATTTCCTCTTTGGCTAAATGGAGCCAATTAATAACTGATTTATATTGTTGAAGGATGAAATCAGTTAACAACTGTAAATTAGAATACCCCTGGGAACAAAGGGTGAACTCTTATTGTTTAGAAATAAAAGAATGGGTCTTGGCAAAGGTCTTGAATGTGGTTCAAACTGTATCATGATTGTATAACCTCAGAGCAATCACATTTCCTTCGCCTCAATTTCTTTATGCATAAAACATTGTCCTGAATAATATTCCAAAAGCCACAATATTCCAAATTATTTTGCTTTGATCACAAAATAATATTTTACTAACAATTTTCAAAACAAACAAAAAAAGACCACAGTGTTATACACACCATGATACAAATGTGTGTGTATATTTGTCTTTGCTGCTTTGAGCCTTTCATTGTAACATGCACAATTTCTAGCCACACAGAACATGTCTGTGCTGTCTTTACTACTGATGCACTTTCTTTCTATTTGCTCTGATTTGCCTTTAGCAACCATTACTCAGATAGGGCTGCTGCTCCTAATGTTGTCAGGAATTAACACCAAACTTGAAAATAATGCCAGTACTTGAATTCTCTCCAAGTTTTTGGTAGCTGTTGGTCTCAGTAGTATTTCAGCTAAGCCATAAGCCTGCAAGGGAACTGGAGAAGTAGTAAATCTTATAAAATGAGAGTATAAATGGAACATGGACTAAAGCAAGGAGTGTTACATGGGATTTTCCACACTTAAAGCAAAAGCACTAAATCTTTGAAACTTAAAGGGGAGAGAATAATTATATCTATTGCATTTTTAGGTAAGACAGAACTTTTCTGGAGAGTAACCACCCAGAGACCTGGGAAGAGGCGATCTTAGATTCTGGGAGGTATGGGATAGGTGAGGGGACATTAATGATTGGCAATTCTCTTTAAAACTGTTAAAACCATAGTAGTTTTCACTGGCTACTGTATTTTCAATCCTCCAGCAGAAAGTTCTGAGCACAATATGATCACCATTCTGTTCAACTTTTCTATGGTGTCCACTGGAAACAGTCTAGTGGCAATAGATGACCCCCATGCAAAACACCAATATTTCCAGTTGTCTGCCACATTCCCATGCATTTCTGTGACATTCCCACCCATCATTCCTTGGAGTTGGAATACCACACACTGAATACTGTGATGCAAAGGACAGCTTGAAGTAACTTCTCTTAATTCCCTTAAAAAAACAAAAGATTTAAGCCAACTTGAAAGGAAAGAGGGACCTAAGGGGCTGCCAACCCGTCAGAGTACCACTTTGGAGGCAGTTTGAACTTTTGTCTTAACAATTGCTGCAGATCTCACTTGATGAATCCCAGCAAGAGTAAAGAGCATTTTATTTTCCCAGAAGCACCGTTCTCGTGGAGACCAGGCATCAGCAAATCCTCTTCCAAAAACTTTATAACTTGCCTCATGAAGACAGTCTGAAGACTCCTCAAGGCACGTAATGAAAGATTACCAGTATATGATGTAGCCTTCAGATGATGTGAAGGTTTTACCCAACTTGGGCTACCTTCGATTACATTGAGCTTCTCAAGAGAAAACTGAATGCTAATTTATGCAACAACTATGAGCAGTTATCACTGCAATGGGAGTCATTCAATCAGAAAGTAGGAATAGAGTTTGCCCCTGACTCCAGCTGAAGTGCTCAATGATACTCTTTCAGTTCTTGAAAGCATTTGGTTCACCCTCAGCTGGTTGGCTGGGTTTGTTATGAAAGACCGAACTGTTGTACACATCCTCCTTGTGGGGCAAAGCAGATCCTATGTAGTTGTTGTACCTTTACATGGATTAATGTCTCAGGAAAAGTAGGTCACTTCAGAATATTAAAGGGAAAGACCCTATATTTCTAAGGTGTAACCCTGATAGGAGATTTGTCCAACTGGTGGGTTTGAGACTCTGTGGAACATTTTTGAGGTCAGTAGCTCAGATTGCCATATCCTGTTGTTTGGAGTTCTGTGGAGGGTGGCTGTAATTAATTAAGTGCTGAATACTTTTTTAAAATTGATTTTACCATAGTCTCTATTGGTTGAATTAATCCAAGTGGCCAATGGAGTGGCATATTCACAGTCAGAAGACAGAATAGAAATGAGAAGTAAATGTTGTAAATGTTGGAGCAATTGTTTATGAATTTCTCATGTTTTGGCACATCTTGCAAGAAGAGGCACTGCCCATTGGTTCCAAATTATTTCTTCCAAAGATATTTTGTATCGAGCACCATTGGTGGAAAGAGATAGTATCTCCTTTCAGATCAACTGACAGATTCATTTTTCAATTATTCAGCGTATTGTCTACTTTAGTGCCAAAGGTAAGACAGGTTTTCTTGAAGCCCATTTTAAAATATTAGAATTTCCTAAACTCAGGATTCCTTTCCTGTAATGCAGCCCACATATGTTTATGTGTCACCTGACCCTTTTTCAGCCACCTTGTAAATAGGGGCTCAGAGAAACATCACAAGAAAATTCTGTATTCTGGCTATAGCTACTGCTATGAATAATAAGCCTTCTTTTATTATTAGCCCAGCAGGCTCATGCTTTTTGCCAGCATCAATAAAACTATGGCACATTAACTTGTTAGCTTGCAAGTGGGATAAATCTCAGACCCTTTAAAATTCTTGAGACTAATTAGCAGTATACTTTTATACTTCTTCTACAAAAGTACCTCAAATAATCGTGTGTTCTATTTTCCCTTTTGACACTAGAAATTCTATTCTGTTTTTTATTATCCTGACCATTCCTCAGTCATGAAATTCTAGAATCCAAGCAGATAATGAGCAGATCCATCACATATGGACTGAATAAGGAAATACAATTATGTAGAACCCATATTTACATTCCTTTGCCTGATCTTAATCTGTTTTGTCTCTTCTCCCTCTCTTTTTGTCTTGTACTCCTTACCCTTATTCTGTGAAATTGGTGATGCCTTTCCAATTTAAAAGTTAATAAAGTTAATGAGAAAATGTTCTTTAAAAAATAACTTACTGTTTAGGGGCGCCTGGGTGGCTCAGTGGGTTAATGCCTCTGCCTTCGGCTCAGGTCATGATCCCAGGGTCCTGGGATGGAGCCCTGCATCTGGCTCTCTGCTCAGCAGAGGAGAGGAGCCTGCTTCTTCCTCTCTCTCTGCCCGCCTCTCTGCCTACTTGTGATCTCTGTCTGTCAAATAAATAAATAAATAAAATCTTAAAAAAAAAAAAAACTTACTGTTTATAAATATAATTTTAAGAATTAAAGGAAAAATTAAAAGTTGTGTCTTAAAAAAAATTCTAAAATTCCAACAAGCTCTTACAATGCTCTATTCTCAGCTTCTGAACCATCTTTGTAAGAAATCCATTTATTTTGGAAACTTTGCATGGGAGTGTGTTTTTCTCCTTGTTTGTTTGTTTGTTTGTTTTGTTTTGATTGACTTTTGTTATAGCAGTAATCTAAGCTAATTCTTTCTGGTGTTCCATCATTTACTCAGCTTATGGAGGTGAAAATTTGTACCTTAAGGCTTTTTTAGACTGTACATCTCATAGACCCAGAATCAAAATGTGAACTTGAAGTTAAATATTATAAGTACTGTTAATTTTGTCCAGTAGAAATATTAATAAACAACATCAACAACAATAACAAACTAAAAGAAAATGCCCTAGTCCTTTTAATTTAGGCATGTGTATCCATGATCCCATAATTCAATTATGTTTCATAGTGACTTATGAACAAATGGATATTTGTGCTATATGTCATACATATATCATGCATAATGTTTATGTGCATTTATTCACTTTCATCAGTTAAATTGTAAGATATCTGAAAACAATGGGATTGTCTTTTCTTTTGTTGATTAGGAATCTGTTCAGGAAGCTCATATTTTTTACCGTTTGTTGTTTAAATTAAATATATTGATTTATTTACATTTCTTATATCCTATGGGATATTCTTTTAAATAAACATTTACGTCAAATGAGCCATATCCTTTTAAACAGCTTAGGGGAAAAAAAGAAAGAAAATGTACATTAACATTAGAGGTAATCTTATGTCTCAGTTTAATTATCCTTTGTAGGGTATTGCCATGTTTGTTATCTAACAGTCACAGAGAGTGGACTCATGACCTTTTAAGTTTTTTAAAATCATTTGAGAAACAGCAATTTCAAAGCATTTTTATCTGTTACACTGCACAGCACAACAAAATATAAATTCAGAAATTACATCCTATGACAAATCTCCAAAGAATTTCCTTTAACACATTCATTGACATTTCTGCAATACACAGATGAATTTATTACAGAACTTTTTTCCAATAAAACAGAATTAGATGAATGGAAAAGGAATCCTAATTAAATATAAGCATATTTTGTGAATCTATTTCTATTCAACTTTTTTTGATAAAATTATTTTTTAATGTCACACTAAAATCTGAAACAATAGACTATATGTATCTAGATATGTGCACAGAATTTTTTATCCATTTGAAATAAAATTTAATGTTTAATTATATTACAATTATTATGCTGATTGACATATAATTAAAGATTATAGGTAAAAAAGCCATTTTTATTTGTATTAAATAAAAAGTAAAGTTTTCTCTCCTAGCTATATGATACTTTTGAGAATAGGATATTTTTATTTTTATTTTTTTTAAGATTTATTTTTATTTGAGAGGGAGGGAGCATGAGCAGGGGAGGGTCAGTAGAGGGGGGGAATCTCAAGCAGACTCCCTTCTGAGCACAGAGTAAAACTTGGGGCTCAATCTCAGGACCCTGAGATTATGACCTAAGCTAAAACCAAGAGTTGCAAGTTAAACCATCTGAGCTACCCAGGCACCACAAGAGTAAGATATTTTTAAAGACAAGATTCAAAAGGATATTATTCTATACAGACATATTTCTTTTATATGAAGAACATTTTGATGAGCAAGTAATTGCCAAAGTGCAATGTGGTTCTATTACACAGCTTGCCTTAGTAATCACAGATACTTATGGCAACTAGTAATGGGTTGGTGATGAGGTAAAATCATTTTTCCTATTAATATTTGTGCTTATTTATGGAGAAATGATTATTTACCTCTGTATCTGGTGTATTTTAAAATAACAGGAGGAAACTCAGAAAATTTTAAAGCAACTTTCCTCATCTAACATAATCATTTATCATTAGTCTTCATTTGTAAAAGTTTTTGTAGGCTTTATTTTGAAAGTTGGGAATACTTCTGTGGACAAAGTTATGTGTAAAACAACGAGACAATGAAAAATATTTTAAACAGATATAAGAACTAAATCAGTCATTCAAAAACACATGTTAAAGTTTGTAGATAATTCTAAATGTGAAAGTACTCATAAAATAAAGCTTCTTGGGTAAATATTTCAATAACCGTATTTGGCAACAAAGCAGTGAGCACAGTTTACACCATTCTTTTAACATTTAGCTTACCTTGGAGTCTTCTATTTGAAAACACAAGATAAAAATATTTGCAGCCAAAAGGTTACATTTTAACTCTCTGGAGCATGACTTGTGATCAGTTTCTTCTTCTAATCACGAATTATTGCACTATGCTCAACCAAGGCCAGTATTATTTTCAAGTATTTTCCCTGATGCATCAGGCACAATATAAACTTAAGAAGCAATGTCACTGAAAGAATATATGTGGTTCCTAGTTTCCTATTCTGATGTAGGAAGCTTGGAAGTCAGTCACCACTCCATTAAGAAAAGCTGAACAGACTGAAAAATCAATTCTTCTTGGATCCGTAAGTGGGGGAGAGGACACAGGGTAAACCTTTGGCCCCAGGACTGGAGAGACAGACAGGAAATATAGGGAGTCTCAGCCTACTTGAATGGAGGACTGAGCAAAAACCTCAGGGAAACAGGCATGGGGGAAAGGAAACTCAAATTAGAATTGACAGATTGCTGGAGGCTCAGCACATACAGCTCTCTGAGTTAAAAACACTGGGACCCCATCACCAGGGGCCTCCCACAATTGTAAGACTTACCTCTAGGAACTCAACCAGATTCTTGCCATGCCAGAAAAAAGTCCTTTGGTGCTTCTGGGAGAAGGGAAACCATTTTGAAATATCTCCAAGCACTCTATTCTTGATAAGGTCTTCCCTCAGGGGAAACTAATTATCCTGGGCCTAATCAGCTGGGGCTTTACTAGAAACTAACTGATCTGAGGACAAGGAAATGACTAACCCCAGTTAGACCTACCCTTCTAGATAGGAGAAGAGAAAGACCCACCTCCCTCCCACTCTAGCCATCTTGTCCCACCAAAGTGGGGGAGAAAAAAAACAAAAACCAAAAAACCCTGAGGAACTCTTGTGACGTTCATAGTTTAGTCACAAAAAGATGGAGATCTAATCATAGCACTACAGTATAACTCCTCTACCCAATAGGACACCATTGCAGTACTAAAAGCCTACTTACAGCAGCTCCTTTTGTCAAGTACATCATGTCCTACTTCCATGAAAAAATTACAAGGTGTACCAAATGAAATGACAAAAGGCAGAAGACATAATCTGAAGAGAACACACAGCAGAATCAGAAAAGGCAAAGATACTGGAATTATCAAACCAGAAATTTAAAACAACTCCTATTAATATATTAAGGGCTTTTTTGGATAAAGTAGACAGCATGCAATAACAGATGGAGAATATAAGCAGAAAGATAGAAATCCAAGAAAAACAAAAAGAAATTATAGAGATCATAAATCATAAGCACTGTCTGAGAAATAAAGAATATCTTAATAATAGGATGACAATAGTTTAGACGTATTTATAAAGAAAGGGAAACTATTTTTGATAGTTGAGGTGAGGCCAAAATTCAAAAGTTCTTATACTTTTCTGCTTATTTTTATATTAACTGACATTTAAAATTTCTCAATTTGGACTCAGGAAATACGTAAGATAAATGTGAGAATAATGGGGGCACCTGGGTGGCTCAGTGAGTTAAAGCCTCTGCCTTCGGCTCATGTCATGATCCCATGATCCCATATATTAGGGTCCTGGGACGGAGACCCACATTGGGCTCTCTGCTCAGCCGGGAGCCTGCTTCCTCCCCACCCCCATCTCTCTCTCTGCCTGCCTTTCTGCCTACTTGTGATCTTTCTGTCAAATAAATAAATAAAAACTTAAAAAAAAAAAAAAAGTGAGAATAATGGAGTAAGTGTTTTAGAAAGTAACCTTCAGCACAAAAGACCAGACCGGGAACGTGAGATGCCCGGAGGATTCCTAGAAAATCATGAAGTTTGTTACATGAAAATATTTTATTCCTCTGAAAACAGCAGAAGATATAAGAACTCTAAGACATGAATAGTGACACCCATAAGGTATAATTTCTATGACTAAAAATGAGGGATAAAAAAAACAAATATTGATGAGCACGTGGACCACCAGGAACTCCCATTCATCACTGATGGAAATCCAAAATGTTACAGCCACTTTAGGAGGAAGTTTGTTAGTTTCTTATAAAACTAAACATTCTTTTAACCACAGGATCCTGCAGTTGTGCTCCTTGGTATTTGAGTGTGTTGAAAACTTATGTGCACAGAAAATCATGCACAGAAATATTTATAGCACCTCTATTAATAATTTTCAAAGCTTGAAAGCAGTCAAGATGTTCTTCAATAGGTAAATGAATCAACAAATTTTGGTGTACCCATAATATGAATTATTATTCATAACTTAAAAAGAATACTATCAAGCCATGGAAAAACATGAAAGTTTAAATACATATTAAGTGAAAACAGATAATCTAAGAAGGTAGCCTACTGTGTGGGAATCATGCAACCTTCTGGAAAAAGAAAATTATGGAAACAATAAAGGGATAGTGGTTGCCAAGGGATGGTAGTATAGGGGAAAAGGACAAATAGGTGGAACTCAGGAGATTTTTAGGGCAGTGAATCTATTCTGTAAAATAATACAATGGTGGATACCCGTGCATGGAGGGAGAATTTTTCCTCAACCCTCAAGTTTCCAGCTGGACTCAGAATTAAATGATCATAAAGCACGTTAACAGGAGAAAAATTTTGTTACATGCAAAGAGAGACCCAGTAACAAAACTGAGATCTAAAGAAATGACAAAAGTAGGTTTATACATTTTAGACAAAGAGATGATAAATTTGTGAAGCATTTCTAGTATAAGGAAAACAGGTGTTTGGGAACTTTAATTAGTAAGGAATACTTTTTTTTAAGATTTTATTTATTTGACAGAGATCACAGGTAGGCAGAGAGGCAGGCAGAGAGAGAGAGAGGAGGAGAAAGCAGGATCCCTGCTGAGCAGAGAGCCTGATGTGGGACTCGATTCCAGGATCCTGGGATCACCTGAGCTGAAAGCAGAGGCCTTAACCCACTGAGCCATCCTGGTGCCCAATTAGTAAGGAATTCTAAGTGGAATTTGGGCTGAGGTAGTATATTAGTTTCAGAAAACAACAACAACAACAACAAAAATATTAATAAAGTTTATTTCTACAGCTTTCTAAATTTTAAAGTTCCTATCTTTGTGATAAGGATGCCTTTCTACTCCTTAGTATAAGGAGGATATTTTTCACAAAGGAAATGTGTGTTCTGCTTTCAGGGGACAGAGGAAGATTGAATGTGCTTGCACTGGTTGTTTCCTCAGTACATTTATTTAAAATAATCAATATATCAAAGTGGTACATTTTGGAAGTTGGACTTTGGCCCCTGTACACTTGTCACTTTACATTTCTCAAAATCCATAGAATATACAACATAAAGAGTGAACTCTAGTATACTATGGGCTTTAGTTAATAATAATGAGTCATCACCAGCTCATCAATTATAAAAATGTTCCACACTTAATCAAGGTGTTGTAATAGGGGAAACTGGGTTAAGGGTAAGGGGGTATATGGAAACTCTCTGTATATTCTACCCAATGTTTCTACTTAAAAAAAAAAAAAAAGGCTATTGATTAAAAAAAGAAAACTGAAGGGTGGAAACGAATGCATAACATAGTAAAAATATTTACATTTTTTAAGAGAATGTAATTCTGCATACTTCCATAAATAGATTAAAAACAAGATTTAATTATTTTATTTTCATGAGCAAGAATCTGGAATCAAATTATGTCAGTAACTCTTAAACCTAAATACAATAAAAAGCATGGACTTGTCCATCAGTTTTCTTTAAACCTGAAAACTGATTAAACAAAGAAAAATCAACAAAAAGAGCTAAATAATGTAATTATAGCATTTGTTAATTAACAAATATTACAGAACAATGAGCACTGAAATTGCTGTCTTAAAAGTGTAACTATGTAGTAACCTAGAATTTTGGTCTAACCTGATATTTGGCCAAGGGTCCCAGTGGAACAAAATATTGCATACATCTATTGATTATCTACTAAGATAGTGTAGTGGGAGAACAAGGTTCTTGTCTCACAGGGTAAAAGAATGAATCTTGTGGACACAGTAGAGCGATTAAAGCAATTGAGTTTTGCTAAGGATCCAGAAAAAGTTTTCAGGAGTGAGGGATCCTGACAGGGTTGCCAAGGTGGGCCTCTACTAATAGTCTTGTATTTGGAACTGACCGGGAAGTTGTAGCCTAATCATTCTTGTGTTGTGATTTGAGTAAGGACTGGTGATAACATCTTTAATGGCTTACTTCTTTTTAGGGTCTCTTTATTCATCACAGGTGACTGTCATAAAAAAGACCCTTCCCCTGCCAACACCTCAGGCAGGGTGGTCTAATGTGTTCCCTTATCTCTGGTTTCCTTATATCTCCACATTTTGGGGATTTCCGTGACCTGATCGTGTAGCCCCCCCCCCCATCTATCTGTCCCTACCTAGCCCCACCTGCCTCACACTCAATAATTCAGACACATTGTAAAATTAGTGTAACCATGAAGATTGTCTCTGTTTCTTGATATAAATGATTTAATGGAAATAGCATCCACTAAATTTGATGGTCAACTCAGCAAAATCCATTGATCTTTCAGGCTACTGCCATAAGTCCATTTCTGGCTCCCAGAGGCCTAATTAAATTATCTCTGTGTAACTAATGATTACTATAAATTATTTCCTATAATGTGTCTAATTCATAATGCCATAGGTTATATATTAAGAACTATGTTTAATTAAATAATAAAAAATAAAACTTTATAATTCTAAGTAAGTGAATATATAAACAAATAAATACTATATTTAGAAGCTCTAAATACATTGTTACATTTCAGATTATGAAATTTTGAGCCTGAGTCCATTTTTGATGTTTGGTTGCTGACCATTCTCAAGCATACCATATCCTCAGCAACAACCAGGTAGAAGGGATATGTAGGCTAGGATATGAAGAAAGGGTGTGGTGCCCTTCCAAGCCCTCTCCAGGCCCTCACTTTCCCGCCATCACATATTCACCAATCTGGAAGCTTTCCATACCCTGCCCTTTTGGATTTTTATGGAGCTTGCATTACATATGGCATGGATGCTTAAATCAGTGGCCATTGGCTGTTAGCCCTTTACCCTTTCTCCCCAGTGGTTGGGAGGCAGTGTTGAAAGTTCTAGGCCCTCTACTCACAGGGCTGGCTCCCAGGCAACTAGCTTCCATCCTTCAGTGAGTTCCAAAACTTACCTTATTAACATAACAAAAGGGCTTCTTTGCACCCCTCACTTAGGAACTTCAGAGAAGCTCTTTGTCAGAAACACAGATGAAGACCAAATATATATATTTTTTATTATAAATTACATCACAATTGTTTATTCCTATTTAATTATTTTATCCTTTCATTTTTTGGTTTAAATTTTTTTTCAGTCAGAGAAGTAGAGTTATGTTCACTTATTTTGTAGCCAGTAATTATAATAGCAAGAATTATTGCGATGTGTTAGGACCATCCCAAGTGATTTTTTTTTTTTTAAGTAAGCTCTACACCCAACATAGGGCTTGAACTCACCACCCTGAGATCAAGAGTTGCATGAAGTGGGGTGCCTGGCTCAGTGGGTTAAAGCCTCTGCCTTCAGCTCAGGTCATGATCCCAGCGTTCTGGGATCCAGTCCTGCTCACCGGGGAGCCTGCTTCCTCCTCTCTGTCTCTGCCTACTTGGGATCTCTGTCTGTCGTATAAATAAATAAGAATCTATAAAAAAAAAAAGAGTTGTATGAAGTGATTTTATAATAACTTAAAATCTAAAAATAAGTCCATGAAGGAGATATTATTAGCCTTATTTTACAGATGAGAAAAAATATGGACAGAGAAACATGAAGTTTTGGCTAGCAAATCGCAAACATGAGATTAGAGTCAGACAGCCTGACCCTCAGGACTGTTTGCCCAGCTGGCACATTATACTCTCTTCATCTAAATTTTGGTTCTCAGTTCTTCTCCTTGCCACATGGACATTTAATTTGACCAAAATATTTTATACAACTGGACTGCATTCTTGGTTGTGTCCTTAATTTATTATGTAGCCATTCTCTAAAATGACCTCTACCATTAAGACTTTAGAATAACGTCAACTCTTTGTGATTTTATGTTGTTCATATTTATGACTCAATCAGAACAAACACTGGAGTTCTGATTAGAGGCACACTGATCAATATGCAAACATTCAACACAGTTGTCATAACTCGGGAATTGAAAAAATTCCAACTAATTTACACCTCTAAACATTGGTCCTCCTTATCCAGGCTGCATATAAAATATTCACTGAATTTGTATTCGTTTTAAGGAATTCTACATTTTACATGCCATTATCACAGACTTAATCTAGGTAATAAATATAAATGGTGCATTATAAAGACTGTAAACTATAAAAAGTGAAGTCAAATGGGATTTGATACAAAGACTTGAGTTTTTATATTTGTTTTTATTATTACTTTTTTTAATCTTGACTACGGTTGTGTTAACTCTTAATTTCAGCAGTGGCTCAAAATAATAAGATAATATTAATTTCCAGGTTTAAAAAGAATTTTTTTTTTGTTAGAATTTGCTTTCTGGTAACAGTCAAAGCATCTCTTTGCACAATGAAAATAATGAAGAGAATCTTATTACCCCTGAAACTAAGAGATGGAACCATCAAAAAATTAATTGAATACTAAATAACACAGTAGGGAGATAACATTATTTGAATATCCTCAAGGCTTGAATCCCAGAACCCAATAAACTGATGGGGGTTCACAAATATAGAAAACAATGTACAAGTTTTGTTTTCAATAACCTTTTTATTCAATTCTAGACATGAAGTACTTGTTTTATTTCTGAGACACCAGTTATCATTTTGCCATAATCTGAAATTCTGTAGCAAATGCCCAAGAATGTCACAGTTACACTATATATATACATATGTATATCTATATATATATATCTATATATAGATATATATATATAGTGTTCTCTCCAATATACTGTATACTCTAAGTCCCATATGCAAAATCTCATAAAAATATTTCAGCATTGGTTCCAATCTTTTGGCAACCTACATTCATCATTATTTGCATTAGATTGTTGTCCATATTCAAAGGGAAAAATATCTGGCAGAACAAGTATTATGTTATAAATCTTGTGCTTTAAAAAAAATCTTCCAGAGATCACAATCATAAAAGATTTATATTGGAAAGGCAAATGTAAGACTTAAAATTATAAAAGCACAATAGATCAGTATGTGCAGCATAATAACTAGACATATGAAGTAGTGAAATGAAATGATTTCTCTGTTTACGAGCTTCATGGAAAGCTCAACACCATTGCTGGCTTCCTTCCACTACTGCAGAGTTTATAGATGCACACTCCTGCTCACCTCTGAGGTGTGGTCTGGCATAATTTCTACGATTTTGCACTACCCCAAAAAGCACTTTGTTATTTGGCAACAGTAAATATTTCCTTTCCTCAAAATGGACATATCCACTTTTTATCATCTTTCCTCTGTAGTGTTCATTCAATGAATGTGTAGTGTTTCCCCACCCAGAACCTTCTGGTTAATGCTTATCCTTCATATCTCAGTGGCATATTATTTTTTTTCCAGAATATATTGGCTAGCTTGATTAAATGGGCTGAATGTCACTAATCACCACTTTCGTGGCAATCAATAATATTAGAATTCCCCAAATTTTATTGAACTTGGTTTTGCTTGCTTCTTTAATTCTCAAAATTGTAAGCATGGTGGAATTTTGGTTTTAGATATCTTTATGTCCCTAGTACCTGATGTATTGCATGACATAAATTCTTAATAAATAGTAGCATGAATTGGTTATTTATAAAATTCCTTTCCTTGAGAAGGCTTTTTTATCTGGTTATTCATTTATAGTAAAGAGTGTTATATATAGAACTACAGTTAAGGAATTTCTAGAATATTTAGTCTTACTTCCATTTACCTATCAATATAGTAAGATACATTTACCCCTATTCTCTCTCAGATATTAAAAAAGCATGGGATGCCTGGGTGACTCAGTTGGTTGAGCGGCTGCCTTCAGCTCGGGTCATGATCCCAGCGTCCTGGGATGGAGTCCCGCATCGGGCTCCTTGCTCAGCAGGGAGCCTGTTTCTCCCTCTGCCTCTGCCTACCACTCTGTCTGCCTGTGCTCGCTCTCTCTCTCTAGCAAATAAATTAAAAAAAAAAAATCTTTAAAAATAAAGCTTACCCATACCAGTAATACAAAAAAATAAATAAAAGATTATTTATATATTTATATATGTACCATGTATTTATATATTATATACTCATATAATATATATTTATATATTCAACTATATTTAACCTTAAATATATATATTTATGTATTTAACTATATATAATTTCATGTTTTATGTGGGTGCTACAAGTTTATAAACATGATGTATAGTTCTAAAGCACTATAAAAAGCTTATGAAAATGATAGAAATTTGAACAAATTCATAGAAATAAATTGAAAACATAGATTTTAGCAATGTTTTCCCCATAGATCTGTGAGACTCAACAGTTCATTTAAAAAATAAAAAAACAACTCTGAGAAACAAACTGAGGGTTTTGGAGGAGAGAGGGGTAGGAGGTTGGGTGAGCCTGGTGATGGGTATTATGGAGGGCACGTATTTCATGGAGCACTGGGTGTGGTGCATAAACGATGAATTCTGGAACACTAAAAAGAAATAATAAAATAAAATAAATAAAATAAAATAAAAATAAAAACAAAAAAACTCAAAACAGCAACTTACTGATGATCAAAATGTACCAGGGTCATTTTGAAACTTAAAGCTAAGTCATATCAATGATCAAACCCCTTTTAAGATTCAAGACCCACAAAGAAACTTGGTATTGCTTTATATCACAGGGCTTCAGTTTACAGCAATTACATGAGGCATTAGCAAGGTATATTTATGTAAGGCTTTATAATAATTAAGAGGACAAAAAATTGCAGAAGAAAGAAAATACAGGCAAACATCAAGATGTTTGAGACATTCAGTTTCCAGAGTTTGTTCTCAGTCACATAGGATATACTTTGTCTCTAGATCATGAAACACCAATTATTCATAGACAACATCTTGATCTCAGGGAAAACCCAGTCTCATTCGAAGAAGTGTATTTTATAATCCTCTGGCTATACGACCATACCCCCTCCTAGAAATCAAGAGACCAAAACAGGAAACAGGTACAAACCGTCATTCAGGACATATTCTATGCAAACTTGACTGGCAGGATTTCACTCCTTCTGGATTTCACTCCTTCGTAGTGGAGAGCTGTTTCTTTGACTTTTCAAGCATCTAGAGGCTATCTTCCTTCCTTAGCTTGTGTGTGACCCACATCCCCTCAACCTCTGTTTCTATCACTACAACTCTTTCTCTGACCTTCCTGCTTCTGTTTCATACAGACCCTTGTGCTTACATTGGGTCTATCCAGATAATATAAGAGAATCTCTCCATATAAATGTCCTTAATTTGATCATATTTGCAAAGTCCCATATACAATGTAAGGTAGTATATTCATAGATTCCAGAGATTAAGGAGGTAGGCATCTTTGGGGAGCCTTCCACAGCTGGTTTTTAATTTGTGTATTGAGCATTGGCAGTTAGCTCATATGCAAATTAAATTTTCTGATTTTAAGTCCCCACAGACCAGTGAGGCCATAATTGTCCTGCAAATTCATTTATTGTACTTCTACGGCCAAGATTCCAGGTCATCTGCCTTCACCTATGTCTACCTCTCTCTGTAAGAATACGTTTAACACCATCTTGAATCAGTGATCACGATCTGTTCCAACTTTTTCCCCAGCAGTTTGCTGGGTCTGTGTATTTGCGGAGCCTGTGTAATCCGTGCTATCTCCCAAATTTCTTGCCACTTCTTCGTTCTTCCTAAAATAAGATTGTCAATGAATCGTTTTCATCAATAAGACTCCTTTTTTTAAGGTTAGTTTAGCTTTTCCTGGGAATCCTAGATTTCTGTCAATTGTGGGTTTTTTTTTTGTTTTGTTTTTAAAGATTTGTTTATTTATTTGACAGAGAGAGACACAGTGAGAGAGGGAATACAAGCAGGGGGAGTGGGAGAGGGAGAAGCAGGCTTCCAGTCAAGCAGTGAACCTGACACAGGGCTCAATCCCGGGACCTTGGGATCATGACCTGAGCCAAAGGCAGGTGCTTAATGGCTGAGCCACCCAGGTGCCCCTGTCAATTATATTTTAAGTCACTCTTATACTCTTTTAGAAAATGTTGGTTTATCCACCAAGTTTGTGGTTTTCATTCATTGCTTAAATGTAGCTTGAATCTAGACTTAACATAAAAGTACTTAGTTAACCATAAGAGAAACTTAATGTCACAAAACAAACTGGGGGTTGCCGGGGGTAGCGGGGGTAGGGAGAGGGTGGTGGGGTGATGGACGTTGGGGAGGGTATGTGCTATGGTGAGTGCTGTGAAGTGTGTAAACCTGGCGATTCACAGACCTATACCCCTGGGGCTAGTAATACATTATATGTTTATTAAAAAAAAAGTATTTAGTTACCTAGGATAGTGTCTTAAATGTATAGGCCACTTAAACACTTTAGATTGAGAGTGCCAAAGAGCTTACCATAGGTTACGTCTGTGAACTTTGGGGCTATCAATAGTATAGTGTGTATGCTAGCTCCCCAAGGAGCCTCTAAACTAACTTTGGTTTAAATTGACCAAGTGTACTTCATTTTCCTCCACAAAAAGCATGGTTGACAGGCATCAGGGCTCCCAATGCAAGTCAGATCATAGCAAATGGATACTGTGTGTATATATCTTATTCATCTCTTATGTTCTTACTCACACTGTGATTCTTGTCCCAACGTTGGACAAATCATCCGCATACTTTTGAAAGGAAACTTGTAAACTGTCCAGAAAAAGTTCTCTCTAATAATTATAACCTTTAAAATAGGAACCAAAAAAAGCAACATTATGATTATTCCAACTCTTACATAAAGGTGTTATGAGTCATTTTTTTTACATCATTTGGATGAAAGCGTATTGAATATCCTTAAATCCATCAAGACCCAACTTATATCTTCACCTTCAAAATAACATAGTAGATTACATCAGGCAATCCCTCCTATGGATCTCTAAATACATATTTTTTCTTTCTCATCCTCTCAGAAAGTGCCAAGGCAATGTAATATTTTCCATTTTGCATTAACTCTTTCTTGGCTTCCTGTCAATCAGCAATCAGTTATCTTTCTTTCCATCTGCCATTAATCTTCACCCATAGCCAAACTAGCCAGAACACTGACCTATAGAGATGACAGTTTTGAGTCTGATTAGAGTTTTCCCACTGCCAGTTACATGGAGTAATGTTAGATATGTACATAATATAGGACTGTTTCATCCACTGGTGGGAAGAGGCAGATTAGACAAGGAAATATAAGAACAACCTATTATTCTTCTGAAGAATAATCATTCTAAAAAAATTTTTTTAAGCAAATTTATTTGAGAGAGAGAACACAGAGGCAGAGGGAGAGGGAGAAGCAGACTCACCACTGAGCAGGAAGCTCAATGCAGGGATTGATCCCAGGACTCTGAGACCACAACCCTAGCTGAAGGCAGATGCTCAACTGACTGAGCCACCCAGGCACCCCTCATTCTAAAATTTTTGACAGAAATATTTAAAAGAATGATCATGATGTCATGCTTAGAAATCAAGGTGTTTTTTTTTGTTGTTGTTGTTGTTTTGTTTCTGTTTTATAATTGATAAAGTTAACACATTTTCTGGCACTACAAATTGAGGTGGGAAAAAAAAAAGACATAAAACATTCAAATTCTTGTGTCATCCCCCATTATCTCTTTCCTGTTTTCCCTACAATATTTTAATCTCTTCACTTTCACACACATTCATTTAATCATGTAAACCATCCTTTGAGTCTCCTATGAACCTTCAATTTAGCAAGCATATTTTAATCACCTATTACAATTATAAACGATCTACCCTTTTGTGTATTGTAAGGCAAATGATAAGTCTATTGTACATGTTGTTTAATCTTAGTCTGGTGTTTTGGTGCACCTAGAGTAAAATGGATCCATTTATCAGTGGATAGATCAGGGAGTCCAAATCAAAATAGTATTTTCAAATATTTTTAGCATAAGACTCTAATAATATTAATGACATCTGCTTTAGGTACCAGATATGAAAATCCAAATCCAGAATCAATACATATTTAGGTCAAGACCTCCAGTTATCCTCTTGGAATCCTGGCAACTAAACAAATACAATTGATTTAGCACTTACTGGTTGGTCTGGTCTTCTCAGTAAAGTGACAGTAATAGTCCCATTAACAGAAGGCCAACTGTTAGTCACACTCTTCATTTCTGAAGGACTGGGATATGCCTTTTTCTACCCTTTGTCGCATTGCTTGTATGACTTCATGACTTCTCATCATGTCTACTTAAAAGGCCGCTTCCAATAAAATAAAGAGCATATCCACTGCTGGTTTAATTCCCTCTCTGAATTCAGAAGGTTGTGGGTTGTTTTTTTTTGTTTGTTTGTTTTTCTTTTTGTTTTTCCTTTCTAAGTGATCATTTTTTTTTCCATAACATAATCCCTACACTATGATTCCTTTTGTCTTCCAATCATTTAAGGTCTGCTTTCTGGACCATATTGTCAGCTCATTGGCTTTGCCCAGGATTAATATAAATTCATGTATCACCATCATCATCTTCAATATACAGTGTGTACCTTCAGAAGTCCCCTGACACATGCTCCTGAATATTCAGTGAGGAAACACTTTTTGTGTAACATTCTCTTTTAGAATGTTGTTCTGACATATTCTGTGACATGATAGGTATTTCAGGTCTCAAAATAATCTTCTGTCTTCTCATAACAGTAACTGTTTTAATTAAAGCTCATGACAACAGTTGTACTTCAAAAGGAATGTATTTGGCAGCAGTCTCAAGTAACCTGCTCATAAAATCCTACCAGTCATTTATTGGTGGTAGTCAAGGTCTTATCCCAGAGGCGCCAGTCATCATAAGTGCAAGTGGCTGACATTTCTGATATTGTTGAGCTCTGGCAATATGCAGCTTCAAAGGAATTGATTGGACAAGAGCATCTGAAGCTCTAAGAAAGGCTATTGTTGCTCAGAGTCCCATATCAAATTATACTCCAAGATAAATACATTTGTAAATATGGGACTAAGAACATTGCTAGTTGTGCTTTGTGGTTTCTCCAGAAACCAAAACTGTAATCAGTCTTTGTGCTACTTGTTTTGCTTTGGAGTTTTTAAAGAAAATAACTTTTTTTTTTAAATAAAAATGTGAAAGTTCTTCAGTACCAATAGCCCAAGTAATGTATTCGCCTTTTTTTTTTTTCTTTCCTTTTTCAGTTGAGTCAAATTTAAGTGTTTTAATATCAGGTTGTGGTGATGGGCAAGATCATTCAAATATTTCTGTGATTTAATAGTAAACATGTATGGCAAAATGTCCCACATGAATGTGATTGTTTATTACTTCATTCTATAAAGAAAAGCATTAACCAAATAGATGATAAAATGTAATAATTTTTAATGTATTAGTTGATGTTAGAATAACTTGCTATTTTTAAAGATAACAAATACAACAATAACAAAAAATACCTTGATCACTGCCTCATTTTACACAAAAATTAACTTGAAAATTGATCATAGTATACACAAAAGTTAACTTGAAACTTGATCATAGGAAAACAAAAGGAAACATATAGGAAATTTAGAGGTAAAAGTATTTGCAAACCTTGAGAAAGCAAAGGTTCCTTAGTTAGGACATAAAAGCACTACATATAAACAATAACAGAAGAAAAATGAGCTTCATCAAGTTTACAAAGAGCTGTATTTGGTGATTTTTTTTTGTAGAAAATAAATAACATACTCAGAAATTAAGAAAAAATATCTAGAAATATATTTCTTATTAAAAATTTGTATATATAATACAAAAAGGAGGGAAAAAACCATTACAAATGAGTGATCAGAAGATATTTGGATAAAACTATGAAATAGAAGACTGAAACAGACAATTCACAACAGAAAATATGTGCAGGGCAAACAAGCAGATGAAAAGATGTTCAATATCATCAATCATCAAGGAAACACAAATTTTAAAACCCAAGATAGCACCCTAAGTCCATCTAAATGGCTTCAATAAAAAGAAAGGCAATACCAAATATTGGTGAGAATGTAAGACAACCGGAAACCATTATGGTGGAAAAATTCTAATATGGTCTATCCACCTTACAATCCATATAACTGTTTCTTAGCACATTAAACACACATTTATACTTTTACCCAGAAATTTCATTACTAGGTAGGTATTCATTTGAGAGAAATTAAAATATATGTCCCCACACACAAACTTCACACAAACGTTCACAGATTTTTTTTTAAAATATCCAAGACTGTAAACAGACCAAATAGTTGCATAGCTACACAATGCAATACTACTCAGTAAACAAACAAACCAAACAGATTGATTACAACACAACAGTATGAAAGAAGGCTTTATAACTATTTTCTCCATAAAGTCAACCTTAGTTTCTGAAAACTGACTGATTATATCTGATTCTATGCATCATTCTTAAATATGATATTGCAAAGCCTTGACTATACAACCAAATTTTCCAGTATTGTTCTGTTACAATGAAGACAGATTCTTATTAAATTCATGCAAATAATTACATTGCCATGGAAAGAAGAATACTCAATAAAACTTTCAAATTCTGGAGGGATCCAGCAGGCAGGAAAAAAAAAAAAATTCACTTTGCTTACAAAATTTAATAGTGTAATCTACTAAACTGAAGCTGTAGACAACTTAAGAAAAATAAAAAGGGGTCATAGCTTTTCTCCTGAAAATAGAACATTAAAGAACCAACAATGTTTGAAATAAAGCAGTAATCACCCTTAAATCAGTTTGCTTATTCCCATGCAATTAATTTTTGTTCTTTTTGATGCTAGGTTAGTAGTTTTATGAACACATTAACTTCTCCACTAATGTTCTTCAAATCCTTATGCAGTCCAATGATGTGGTCTCAAAGTAATTACCATCAGAAGCCTATACACCAAGTACCTATCATAGTTCTTTCCATGGGTCTCTAAAACAGTCCTTTTTTTGTTGAAAGGGAAGGACTCTGACCTGTAGCTAATTGCTTTCATGTAGGAATCAATAAAACAAAAACTATCTGTAGACAGCAAAAAAACTTCAAATGCCATGGTTAAAGTTCTAGTGAGTATTCATTTGACAAGGGAATTTGGTTATTTAAGTGGCATACAATCTTTTAAAATAATTAGCAGGTTTAGGGTGCTTGGGTGGCTCAGTGGGTTAAGTGGTTGACTTCTGCTCAGGGAAGCCTGGGATCCAGCCCTAGCTCTGGTTCCCTGCTCAGTGGGGAGTTTGCTTCTTCCTCTGGCCCTCCTCCTCCCCCTTCTATTCCCCTTCCCTCCCCTTCCCCTCTGCTTGTGTGTGCATACCTATGCAGTCTCTCTCTCTCTCTCTCAAATAAATAAGATCTTAAATAATAATAATAATAACAACAACAACAACCAGGCTTATGACTGATACCTTGCACCAGATGTTACAGTCAGTGAGGTGTTAACAAATTTCTAAGGAGTTTAAACAACTTCGGAGATATTTATAATAATAATAGCATTTACCCATACAAATATAACTTAGGAAAGGCTACGTATCTCATTATTTTACAATGCTTTTCATTTAATTCAACATATCAGATAAACCTAATTATTTTTTTACACCTCTCTTTTTACAGGTGGAAGAATGAATCATTCGACATTTTCCAAGAATTCCCTGGGAAGCCTCCAAATCTAGTTCAAGACTGCACTTAGGATTTAATTTTGAGAAAGCAAAATTGCCAAAAATTGTAAATAAAAACCTTAGCTCATTTAAAAATGAAAAATCTTAGTTCCCTTAATAAAATCAAGAACATGAAAAGGTTAGCATAAAACACAAGGAGAGAGTCTGAAATTAATTGGGGGGAAATTCCTAGGCGTTGTTGCCGTGTTCTTTTCTCTTTTTCTTCTGGTATCCTCATTGCCTTTATTTTTGCAGTTGTCCCATGGTTCTTGGATATTAGGTTGTTGGGTTTTTTGTTTTTGTTTTCCAGTTTGGGAAATTACTACTGTCATATCTCAAGCTCAGAGATTTCTCTCAGCTGCATACAATCTACTAATTAGCCCATTAAAGGCATTCTTAATTTTTGGTACAGTGTTTTTGATTTCTAGCTTTTAGTTTTGATTCATTCCTAAATTGCCATCTCTCTGCTTACATTTTTCATCTGTTCATGAGT
Organism: Taxidea taxus jeffersonii; assembly: GCA_003697995.1. Taxonomy (NCBI): domain Eukaryota; kingdom Metazoa; phylum Chordata; class Mammalia; order Carnivora; family Mustelidae; genus Taxidea; species Taxidea taxus. The sequence goes on along the minus strand of RCUC01161999.1, from coordinate 24,034 downwards.
GCTGTTTTTCCATTATATCCCTTAACATACTAATCATAGTTTTTATTTTGTTTTCATTTTGCATACTCCTGGTCTGATAATTCCAATATTCTTTCTGTATCTGATTTGGTTTCTGGTACTGTTTAGTCTCTTTAAACTGTGTTTTTGCCTTTTAGAATGGCTTGTAGTTGTTTGTTGAAACGTAAACATGGTGTGCTGATTGAAATGGAAAAAAAGAAAAAAGTCAAGCATCTTAGAATATATTATTAGTACTCAAAAGTCTAATAATATTTGCACCAGGTTAAACTTTATTTCACTTATTATGTTGAATCCAGTTATTAGAATTATATTTTATAATAATAATAATATATTAACCTCATTTATTAAAATTGTATTTTCATCAATGCTTAATGTTCATCAATACTTAAAGCTTTGATTTAAGATATATACCTAAGGCACTTGGTTGGCTCAGTCATTTAAGCATCCAGTTCTTGATTTCAGCTCAGGACATGATCTCCGGGTCATGAGATCAAGACCTGCATCAGGCTCCACCCTGGGCATGGAATTTGCTTAATATTCTCTATTTTCCTTTCCCTCTCTGACCCTCACCTATGTTCTCTCTCTCTCTCTCCAAAAAAAAAAGTATATATATATATATATACATACACACACATATATATGTGTATATATATTATATTATATAAATATATACATGTATTTCTCCACATATATATTTTGAAGAAATATATATTATATACATTAAATAAATAAATATGCATACACATACTCACACACATAATATACCTTCAGAAAGCCTGATTAACTTTTGAGGTATTATAACATTATGAAAAATTATTTTCTACTTTCAGAAAAGGTGACTACAAATAGCTGTCTCTGTCATTTGAAATCCTTTATCTCTTTTAGTTAATTTCAGCTTTGCTTTAGTGCTGACATCACAACAAACCATTAATCATTATTAGTGAAAAGATCTATGAGTGATAAAATGGAACATATTTTTTACTGAATAATTAAGATTATTAGTTGACAGTACAAATTATACTTAGCTTTTTATGTTCTAGTAAGATAATGATTCAATAAACGTGTAAAAGAAAATGATTTGACATTTAATATGTTTGAAAACATTGATGTCAATGAAAACAATCAATTTTGTTTGGTATTTTAGTGTAATTTTCCTCCTAGGTCTTCTACTCAGTATCATGCAAGGCCATGTTTCCTGAAAATTAATTAGATGATTTAATCAGGGGGGAAAGTCACAGGAAGCTTTGCTTATTAGCAACTTCTTAAGGAAAAAGACCTATACCAAGTATAGAGCTGCTAAAGCTAGTGTTTCTAAATACTGCTCAAATGATCATATTTGACATATTAATCCCTTGATGTAAATATAAAACCTTTATATAGAATGTGTTGCTAAATATGTTAAATGTATTTTCAAATTAATATGATGTCATATGATTATCGACAATCTCGAAAACATGATTTAAGGAAACCAAAAGCAAAAGAATATGATTTAGAACACAGAGCTATTCTTTTTTTCTCTTTTTAAGACTTCCTTTATTTATTTGTCAGAGTGAGGGAGAGCACAAGCAGATGGAGGAGCAGTCAGGAGAAACGGGCTCTCTGCCAAGCAAGAAGCCCAAAACAGGACTTGATCACAGGACTCTGGGATCATGACCTGAGCTGAAGGCAGAGGCTTATCTAACTGAGCCACCCCGGTGAACACAGAACTATTCTAAAAAAGACAGCTTACTAGACAAATTTAAGATTACTTTCTGTAATGGCAGCTTGAGGAATTGTTAATCAATTTCACTTCAGATAAATTATTTATGAAATGAAAACAATTATTTAAAACACACACAAAAAGAAAAACATTAAAAATAACAAATTAACAAATTTATTAACTTCCAAAGGCAATCAAAACTTGAAAGTGATTCATGAAAAATATATAGCTCATGAGGTAAGAATGGCAAGTTTGTGGGTTTTTGGACTGAGGATTGGAAGAGGAACTTAAAACTAACTAGGGAATTTTTTAAGTGAGAGATTTTTAGATGGGCTAATATAGCAAATTCTGTAAACATTCTATAATGGAGAAGCCAGGATCCCATTGAAAATTAAAGTCTGGTTAACTTAAAAATTTGCTATGGCTGGGGTTATATTCTTTAATCCACATACATCTCAATTGGCAGAAAGCCTAATTGGCTTGAGAGTCTGAGCACAGCTTCCGAAAATCATAGTCTGATCCCTGAATCACAGAAGTACAGGAGCTGTCCCTAAGGAGATAAGCTAGACACACATCAACAAACGATTATACACATGGGGGATGTAAATTCAAAAAGATGAGTTCAGACACATCAGTTGCATAGGAAATAAGAATTAGGTTACCTTCAAAGAAAATTTTCAAAGCAGAAACTAAATTGTAGAATCACACTACAATTTATTATAAAAAAAAAAAGTCCAGTCTTCAAAAACTACAACAAAAATTACTAAATATATAAGAAATTAAAAAGTGTGGCACTTATTTGAAAAAAGCAGTCTACATAAACTAATTTTAATTAGGTCCAGATGCTGAGTTTAGCAAAACACTTCATAGTTTCTATAACTATATTAAGATAATTAAAGTAATAAATGATGATAATCAATGCACAAGCAGGAAATCTCAACAAAAAAGGCAATTAATCTTATGGAAAATTTAAAGTTGAAAAGTACAGTCACTGATGTATTCATCAGAAGGCTCTAATAAAGATTGAAGATGGCAGAATAGAGAATACTTTCTCTCCAGGAATAAAAAACACTTAATGCATTAATAAGGTCTGGATACATTAGTTATTGAAAGGATGAATGATGAATAAAAAGACCTGAGGAATTTTATTGAGGTGGTATTGATTTGTTTTTACTTAGATTATATATTCATTGTATATATATTCATGGGGTTGAGAGTGTAACTAATGGTAGTTGAAGACCATCACCAAGTACCTCCTTTGTCATCTCCATAGAAAGAAAAAAAAAGTTTTTGTCCAGCCCTAATCTAATCTACTATCCTCTCTTTAAAGGAAACCAAGATGATCAGTTTCATAGGTATGTATAAAAATAATTTAGTACATGTACCTGCACCTAAATTTTATTAATTTTCAGCCTCACTGTGGTATAATTTACATAAAATAAAATTTGTTTGTGTTAAGTATTCAGTTTGATGAGTATTTATATATCAGTGTAAAACAAGTATAAACTCTACCATAAACACTACCGTCATCCAGTTTTAGAACACTGCCATCATCCTACATGTGGTTTCAGGCTTCGTTGTAGACAATTCCTCCTTTGATCTTTAGACCTCGGTAGTGACTGAGCAGATTTCTGTCAGTAAAGTTATTCCTTATCGATAATTTAATATAAATGAAATCATACAATATGTAGCTTTATTTGTCTGATTTCTTTCACTTATCACCATTTTTTAAAGATTTCAAATTTATTTATTTGTTTGTTTATTTATTTATTTATGATAGAGAGAGAACACAAGGGGGTGGAGCAGAGGGAGAGGGAAAAACAGACTCTGCACAGAGTGCAGACCCCCACCCAGGGTTGAATCTCCCTGCCCTAGATCATAACCTGAGCTGGAGTCAAGAGTAGAGTCTTAACCAACTGAGCCATCCATACGCTCCCCCACTTATCATTTTTAAAGATGTATCGATGTTATAGTTTTACTAGTAGTCTCTTCTCCCCCCTACCCCAACTTTTTTAAATTACTGGGTAGTTTTCCATGGAATGAGTATACACTATTTTGTTTACCGCTTCATCATTTGGACATTTTAGCTGATTTTTATAGGCTGAGCTCTTGTGAATAAATTTTCTATGATATCCATTTACAAGTTTGTGTATGGATATAGTTTTCTTTCTCTTGGTTATCTACATAAGAGTAGAAATGCTTAATTACCTAGTAATTGTATGTTTCAATTAAAAAAAGGAAAACCTGGGGCACCTGGGTGACTCAGTGGGTTAAGGCCTCTGCCTTCAGCTCAGGTCATGATCCCAGGGTCCTGGGATTGAGCCCCGCATCAGGCTCTCTGCTCAGCAGGGAGCCTACTTCCCTTCCTCTCTCTCTGCCTGCCTCTCTGCCTACTTGTGATCTCTCTCTGTCAAATAAATAAATAAAATCCTTAAAAAAAAAAAAAAAAGGAAAACCTGCCAAGCTGTTGCCAGACCATTTTGCTTCTGAATCAGCCAAATGGTAAAGGCCATATGGAAACTGAAAAAGAAATCTACCTCACTTTATGAGCTAGTTCCTAATGGTTTAGGGGATTTGTTCAGCTGAGAAACTGGAAGTGGTATGACTGGATATGACTGAGTCAATACAGAAGTTTTGCCTCTAGATGCCTCTGGCATCTAGAATACTTTGATAGTGGCCTGAATTAAATGCTGCATGAACCAAATTTCACAGATAAGGTTCCATTCCAAGTCAGTCAAATCAGCTGATGGACTGTTGTATTCATGAGAAAGTTTTCCAGAGTCGAAGATGGTGTAGATGGGTGGGGGTAGGTAAATACTGGCGGAAACACAATTTCCCCTTTCTCTTTCACATTACTATAGCAAGGGACATGGACAGTTTTGTCCCAGACTTTTTTCAAAGCATGTTTGGTATAGCAAACAGCTTTGGGAGATCAAGATAAAGCTTTTTACAGGAACAGAGTTAGTTTTGTTTCCTGACCAGGCTAATGAAGATAATGTCTCTGTTCACAGTAAAGTCTGGGCAGGTCAGCCAGTGATACATTTATATGATTGGAGATTTCCTAAACTTGGGATTTCTCTGCCATGACAAAACCCACTGGGTGTGTAGCATCAACCTATGCAACCTCATATCATCCCCAGGATCCCTAAGGGCAAGGAGAGAGATGCAAACATGCAACTTGAGCTGCCTACTCTGCTCTGACTAAAAACGCCTTAGTCTCTGAGTGAGGAGTTAACATCCTGTCATCATCGATGAACGGGTGGCACATAACTTACTAGCCTACAGGTAGAGTGAATTCTAGACCCTTCATGGTTCTTGGAGTCTTGATCTCACAGAGCTTGCCTTCCAGCTTAGGAAGACAGATACTAGGACAGTAATACAAATATTAGTCCTTCATGTGATAGAGCACTATGAAAAAAGCATAATACATGTAAGGAGAACAAAATGGTGATGAATGCTACTTTATATGAAGTGCTCCAACATTAAGAGAGATTTAAAGAAAATGAGAGTTTGAGTGAAGAGAATATTCCGAATAGATGGCTGTTTTTTTTTTTATATAAATCTTCAAATTGCTTTAGTTAGGAATATTTTATACTGTCTGAATTTCTTGAATCATATGTATGTGTTAACATCCTAAAAAAACAAAACAAAACAAAACAAAAAAACCCTAAAATTAAACTTGGTTGAAAAAAATAAAACGGGTGGAAGAAGATAATTGAAAAAAGTTTAATGGAGGTACAGCTAAGATATAACCATTCTAGGTGACTTAACGAAATCTAGGCAAATAGATAATCAAATTGATTTTGCCATTGTAAAAAATGAGAGAATTTTCATAGACTTTTTGCATGTCCTAATTTCTATCCCCAGATTTCAATTTATATTTAATTGATGCATTTGTATCCTCAAAAGTATGCTGATTAAAATATTTTTTGTTATTTTATAGGACTGCTGTACTCATTAAAGACATTTCTGCTTATTAGGAAAATTGTACATTTTGTAATAAAACTCAGTAAGAATATGTTTTCTCTGTTTTGTAGAGAAAAAAAAAAGTAAATATGTGGACAAAATCTCTGATCCTAGATGCATAGAAGCAATTAGATTACAAGTGCAAATGTCAGTACATTATGGGCATTTTGATATACATAAGATATTACCAGGTTATTATTGTCATGTTTAGCAAATCAATTTTCATATTAATTCACTTTAACTGTTCCATATATTTTGTCATGACTATGTTTTGTTTTGCTTTATTTTAAAGTAGCAAATGTACAAGATGGTTTTATTCTTAATTATATTATTTTTTTAAATATTTTATTTATTTATTTGACAGACAGAGATCACAAGTAGGCAGAGGCAGGCAGAGAGAGAGGACGAAGCAGGCTCCCCGCCGAGCAGAGAGCCCGATGCGGGGCTCGATCCCAGGACCTGAGATCATGACCTGAGCTGAAGGCAGAGACTTTAACCCATTGAGCCACCCAGGTGCCCCTTCTTAATTATATTATTAAATTCTAAGATTATTTGACACTTTTTCATATCCACAATTAATTTATTTACTATCTTTATATTCCTTTCAATAAACATTTGTAGATGTATTGACTAGTTTAGGCTATTTCCACTGCAATGCACTTAAAATATTTAAGCGGTGCCTGGGTGTTTCAGTTGCTTGAACCTCTGACTATTGATTTCACCTCAGGTCATGATCTCAGAGTCCAGGTCATAATTTCAGAATCCTGGGATCAAGTCCCTCCCCTTGTTCAGTGCAGAGCCTGCTTGTCCCTCTCCCTCCCCCTCTTTCTTTCTAAAATAAACAAACAAACAAATAAATATTTGTTTATTTAAAATTATTCTTGTTTAGGTTCTTTAAACTGAAGACTGTTTTTCATTTAACATATGGTGTGATAAAAATATAATGAGAATTTACATACATAAATAACTCTTATTTAAAAGGAATGCTGTATGATTTGTTATTAAATCTGTTACCCTAAAATACAAACCTTCAGCTGAAATAGACATGAATAAAGGATAGTAAATTTCTTTTGCTATGGACTACATTCAATCCTAGAACATCTTAACAATATAAAAATATGTTTTCCTTTTTAATAATGTCTTATTAAAAATACTACAGAATTTGGAAGTTTTAATATTTGAGGTTAACATACAATCTCTCGCACCCAACAGTTACACACACACATACACACTTAAAGGCTTTAACAAAATTAACAAAAATGGCCAATTGGTATTTTAGCAGTGAATACTAGCAGAATTCAAGTGCTCATAAGGTCATCTAGCTGATTCATTCAGCTGGGGAAAGGCTGGTGTTGATATGATAGTATGTCTCTTTCTTTTTCTTTCCTTCCTTCCTCCCTTCTTCCCTTCCTCCCTTCTTCCCTTCCTTCCTTCCTTCCTTTCTCCCTCCCTCTCTCCCTCTTCCTTCCTTCCTTCCTTCCTTCCTTCCTTCCTTCCTTCCTTCCTTCCTTTCTTCCTTTCTTTCTTCTTTTTCTTTTCCCTGCAGAGGAACATGGAGAATGGGAATGATGGTATGTTTTCTGCACCCAAAAGATGAAGAAGCAGGCTATTGGGGACAATTAGATGGAAATAAAAATGCACAACTGGAAAACTAGGACTCTGATCTGTGGAGCTGCCACATTCTAGCTTTTGGTGTACTTTCCTCTCTACTCTCCATGCATTCAGGAATGGCTGAACACCTTCTGTATTATTAGGGTATATTCATGCTTTTATTACATTTTTGGTAAATGTTCTACTCTGGGTTCTTATAATTGTAAAAGCACTCTCAATAACAAATGGAGATAGATATCTGATTCTAAGTCATACTGGATGGTTAGTAAGTGCCTAAGGGACAGCAATAATCCAGAGTCTCTGTAACTTGTTCCTTCTGGGGATCATTAACTAAGAGAAAATAGTAAATGGAATAGAGTTCCACAGACTAACAGAGATAAAGCAAAATGCATAAATTATAACCTACATGAAAGTAGAGTGAATAGCTTTAGTTTATTGGGGGCCAAGACATAAAAGCTATAAAGGAGAAATTTTACATTCCTGGAAGGGAGATTAAATTCCCTGAAAGGGAGAAAATTGAATTGGTGTCTTTTGTGAAGAGAGCAACGAGGTTGCAAAGTTTTTGTTATATCCTGAAGGTTATTCTGGTTTCTGTGTGATGACATTCTGTATGATATAAGGATGCAATGTTGTGTGTGCTTTATGGTTTTTTACTGCTTTCTATGTGTTGTTTTAAATTATCAAGTAAAAGTGAGCATTTGTTTCAAATTTCTGACAATGAAAAATAGCCTAACAAGCATGAAGTTGTATAAATTTGGAAAAGCAGAGGAATTTTAGATTACATAAAAGAATAAGCATATATCTATGTACATGCAGTAAGGTGTACTGAAACAAATACTATTGAATCAAAATTCTAAAGTAATTTATTGCATGTTGCTTAATTCTACAAAGACCCAGTCACTTTGTATTTCTACAAAGAAACAAACAAATAGGTGGTAGATGTGGTGTAATTAATTTATCAAATCTGAAATCTGAGAAATAATAGAAACTCTGTGTATACGTCTCTGCACCCACATGGTTCTGGAAGCAGAATGTTGACATGAACTTAGCAAGATGCTGGGGATAAGGAAACAAAGGGCAGTGGTAAGGAGAAGTAACATGTCCCTTAACAATTTGTATCAATGCTAATTTTGCTTACTGAGAAACTGAGAGTAAATGAAGATTCTTATGATGGGATTGAGAATGTTAGGCTTCAGGGCACCTGGGTGGTTCAGTCGTTAAGTCCTTAAGCGTCTGCCTTCAGCTCAGGTCACTATCCCAGGGTACTGGGATCGAGCCCCACATCTGGGCTCCCTGCTCTGTGGGAGGCCTGCTTCTCCCTCTCCCACCTGCCCCTGCGTGTGCTCCCTCTCTCACTGTGTCTCTCTCTGTGTCAAATAAATAAATAAATAAAATCTTTAAAAAAAAAAAAAAAAAAAAAGAATGTGAGGCTTCAGGGGCACCTGGCTGGCTCAATCAGTTAAGTGTCTGCCTTACACTCAGGTCATGGTCTCAGGGTCCTGGGATCCAGCCCTGTATTAAGTTCTCTGCTGTGGTGGTGGGGGGTGGGGGGGGCTCTACTTCTCCCTCTGTGAGCTATCTTTCTCTCAAATAAATAAAATCTTAAAAAAAAAAAAGAATGTTAGTCTTCAGATAAAGCTAAAATGTAATTGAATAGATAGAATGACACATCATCCAGTTACCTAAACTATGGTTTCATTCTGCCTTGTTTCTTCCTTCTTTTCATTCTCTATGTCACAGCTCCTGTCAATCAGGTCCTCTCTCTCCACTCCACTCTCAAGTTCTAAATTCAAGAAACAGCATTTGATTTTGTCCTCTCAATTTAATAGAAGTAATGGAATTCTGTTATTAGCCCCAGAAAATGGCAATAATCCTTTTGGCTTAATAAATCCTACACTTTGATTTATTAAACCATCCTCAAATAATCTGAATGATCTATGCCATCTGTTTCTTGCCAGGACTGATCTAGAGTAATGGACTGTGATAGCATATATCCATGGCAAGTTAAGTAATTTAGTCAATTAGAACATTAGATAAATTTGAAGAAAAGCTATAAGACAAATATGACATTCCAGAGATACAACTTATATTTAGGAAGATAACTTTATCCCTTTTTGTTTCTATGATTATCTGTTTAATAAGGTGGAATTTCTTCAAATATGATATTTTTTCTTCACTTCAATGAAATCAGCCTTTTGATAACCCTATATTTCCCAACCAGTGCCTTATTTATCTTATTAAGTACCGCTTTTAGAACAAAACTAGGGGTACACATATGTTTTACTCCTTACATTTCCTTTGAAAGTTGAAAAAATATTGACTGCAATTAATATACTGAATTTATGGTTCCAAACCTACCTTTCACTTCATTTTAAAAATTGTCCAAACTTTTATAGCTATATCATGAAATGATTATCCAAATGGTCAAGAAGCATATTAAAGGGTGCCAAATGCCAACAAGAAGATGTAAATTAAAACCACAATGTGATAGCATTACACACTTATCAGAATGTCTAATGAAAAATATACAAAAAAATAGCCAGTGTTGGCTGGGATGTGACACACCTTTCTTTTCATTCTGATATCTTCCCTTCTCAGATTAAGCCAAATGAGGGAGAGATTTTTTTTTTTTAATCTTTACCATCATGACAGTGTCAAAAAGACACCAAAACTAGGGACCATACCTGATGACTCAATGACTAACATCTCCCTAAATGACTAATAGCTCCCTTTGGGACATAAATTCATTTCTCATGTAAAAATACACATAGAAACACACAAAGTTACTCCTGACAAATCTTATTGCTCTGGATGTCATTTTATTTACTGCAAGTAATATAAGGAAGTAATGATAAGGTGTATGGAAACACTGCATGATACCCGAGACCTGAGAGGTCTACCCAAGAAAGGACTTGAAAGAGGTTTAGACCCATTGAGAAGATATGGTTCAATTTATCCTATAGTAGGGAACCTCACTTGCTTGGTCAGGTCATAGATGGTCCAGAGTTGCTGGGTAATCAATGGACCACTTGAATAGCATAGATGGTAGATGAAGCAATTAACCACCAGTGGTATGGGGTGAGCATGAGTGGGAGTCCAGGAGAGGGCAGGACGTCTCCATAGTGTGGAGTTATGTGGGGGTTGCAGAAGGAGTATCAGATCCACATATGACCCTCCAGGCCACCAACAGCTGCCTGTGGGCTCTATTGAGGTCTATAGAACCCTAGAGCTAGTCAGGGACTCTTATCTCTAAGCAAGGAGGTAATGAAAAGGTGAACATCAGGGTGAGGCTACAAGTTCAGAGGTACTATATCATTGGCCTACCAGGCTCTTCCAGATACTCTCACACCCACACTAGCACACCTTCTCACTCTCAAAATGGTGGAACAATGTCTTTTTCCTACAATGTCCTTCTTGAGGTCTTTCCTAAGAATCCTTAACATCCTGCCCACTGTAAAGGATCAATACTTTAAATAATTTCTTTACTTATCGCAGAGCACATATAGAAGGATACACTCAATTTATTGAAGGACAATAAATTGATAACTGAAACAGGAGGCCATGGAACATTCTCAATCCTTTGTCAGTGTGGACTTGTGGGAAGCACCAGACAATAATAGTTGTCCTGTGCTTGCGTGGGGGTGAGAACTAGTTTTTCCCTTGATAGCTCTACAGGATTAAAGGAGAGAAGGAAAAATAAAGGATGAAAACAAAATGAAGAGAATATATGTATACTAGTTAGCAAGGGATACCATAGCGAAGTACCACAGACTGGGTGAGTAAGGTAAGAGAAATTTATTTTCTCACAATTCCAGAAGCTAGAAGTCTGAGATCAAATTGTTGGCAGGTCTGGTTCCTCCTGAGGTTTCTCTACTTGGTTTGTAGATGGCGGTGTTCTATCTGGGTCTTCACCTGTTCTTTCTTCTGCTCCATGCAAATTTGTGTCCTAATCTGTTCTTTTTATAAGGATACCAGTTTTATTGGATTAAGGCCATTATAAATGACCTTATTTTACCTTCATTAGCTCTTTAAAGATTCTATCTCCAAATACAACTACATTCAGAGGTACTAGGGATTAGCATTTCAACATACAAATTTTGAGGGGATACAATTCAAACTGTAACAGAACAGTAACTATTTCTGAAGTGATAGAACATTTTTTTCTGTAGCAATTTATTTAATATAAACTCAATAATTCAACCAACTCATTCTCAGAGTGACATCATCCTAAGTATTGGAATTTCCATCTCCAATTTCAATTCTGCTGTCCTAGTGAGAAGTGGCTTAATGATAGCCATTGTTTCACTGAGCTAGTTAGTATTCTATTACGTTTAGTCATTTTCTTCTAAAAATTACTTTTAGTTTGTTTTTAAATTTATTTTCCTCAAATAATGGAAAGATGTTTCCAAATAGTGTTCAAATAGCATTGAAGAAGGGCAAAAATAAATCTTATTGATCTTCATTATAAAAATGTATGTCTATAATGTTCAGAATACTGAAAGGAATAAAGGTACAATTAAAATGATCTGAAAGTAATACATAAAATAAAATGTTGGATGTAAGTATAGGCATAATATGGGCAAAATATGAGAGCTCTGTGGGAATATAAATTATATAAAAATAATTTTGCTAATATAACAGTCAGTAGTTAATCATTACAGAAGGAAAATATCTTTTCTGTGTTTCTGGTTTCCATCATAAGGAAACTTACATAATGAGTACATCCTTTTTTCTTCATCCCATAAAACTTCCACTGGAAGTAGAGAGAGTTAAATCTTTAAGTAATATCTATTGGTCCTATGGCTGGAGTTAACCTTTTACAGGCTCTGAATAAAGAGTATTTGATCTCCTTCTTTTCCTTTCTTCATAGAATATGGGGAGGTAGTTGCCCATATAACTATGTTTTATTCAGGAATTAAAACTTTCCTTCTGGTAGAATGTTCTAAGATTTTCCATGAGTAAAAAGTCAACAAGATTGTTTGTCTCTGAAGCTTATCTTTAAGTGTAGTGTTTATCAGTATTTGAGAGATTTTTTTTATATATATATTATTTTTTTTTTAGATTTTTTTTTTTAATTTATCTATTTGTTAGAGAGGGAGAGAGCACAGGCAGACAGAGAGGCAGGCAGAGGCAGAGGGAGAAGCAGACTCCCTGCCGAGCAAGGAGCCCCATGTGGGACTGGATCCCAGGACACTGGGATCATGACCGGGGCCGAAGGCAGCCGCATAACCAGCTGAGCCACCCAGGCATCCCTTGTTTTGTCTTTTTAACTGATTTATAACTCACGTAGGGAGAAAAGTTGCCATTTATGTACTCTAGTTTCCAAATAATTATCTCCTATTCCTCTCACTCTGAAGCTCAAATGAAAATGAAGAGATTTATCATACATATAACTTAACAACAGAGTTTAGAGATTTACTGAGATTAAGCATTCATTTCAGTCTTTAGTATACTGTTGGGGCACTTTGAAGGAAACTAGAGAAAGTTGCGAAACATTAAGATGATATGCTTTCTCTTCTCAGGAAATGTGAAACATGTCCAATTCTCCTTTAAGTGGAAATGGATTTAGTGGGGAATGCAATCTTAAATCAGTTAATTGTAGATGTCCTTTGATTATAAAACTTGAGAATTTTTAGTTTTAGAGATATATACATAGGTTTTTCTACAGAATGTAAAGCCTTTTTCATGTAATTATGCAGCAATTCTTACCATTTATAAGTGCTCAAAGACATTCACTGTTTTTTCCACCACAATAACAACATTTCATTCAGAATTTGTAGCTCTTTCAAAATAGAGTTTAGTAATACTAAGGTCTTTGGCAAATGTGTTCTGAATGGCTGCTATACCAACACTTGGAATTGTTAAAAGTCTAGTTGCCAAAAACATTACTAGGATGGTTATTTAACAAACATTTGATAAAATTATTTTATGTTTTCTTGTTATGATTCCCTAAATATACCTTGCTTTATCCTCAAATGTTGATTATCTCCTTAATTTGCCTTATATGTCATTTATATAATTTTATCAATTAATAATCTACTAAGTAGGTAGGAAGAATATAGGAAATGTCTAACCTTAATCACTAACTATAGCTTTTAGTAAATTGCCCCAAATTCCTTTCTACAAATAAATAATAACTGAACATTTATAATGTGCTAAGAATGTTTAGAGCTCTGCATTAAGTTATCTAACTTTTGTTTGATATATTTATTCCACAAGACCATTTAGTCTAATCTCTTCATTGAAAAGGTGAGAATAAAAAGAAAATACACTGAGATTCATAAACAGTTTAAAGCTAGTTAGAAACCAAATATCTGATAATTTGGGTGTTTCAGGTAAATGCTCTGTCCTCTACATCATGAGGTTTTGTCCATGTCCTTACAAGTTCTGAGTTACCTATTTTTAAACTTCTAGGTTCAAAAGCAAAGGACTTTTATCTGTTTGATATGTTTTTTTCTTATTTTATTATCTAGTTTAAACATTAACAAATACCAAAAAAAAAAAAAAATTGAGTTTTCAAGCAATAGGTGAACCCATTTCTCTTATGATGCTTTATATACATATTGAAAGTTTAATGTGCTTGCTTATCAAAAAGCTCTCCCACAAGTGTTGTTTGAATGTTAAAATTGACTTAACTCATGTCCCTATTGTGCACTCTATATGTCTTTATTAAATCTTATCACACTTTTGGAGAAATTACTTTTATACTTACTTGTCACCCATTTTTTCTACTTCTTTAATCAAAATAACTAATAAAAATACCAGTTGTCTTACTTATGTTTTCATGATAAGAGTAATTGCCACATAATTGGGATTAAAAGAAAACAAAAATATTTGAATTAAATAATCATTATCAAACAGATGCTGGGAGCAGAGCACTAAATAGATTAACAGGATAACTAAAGAAAGCAGAAATTATGTCACATTTGAAAAGGTATTTTATCTATCTGGAAAGAATTAGCCATAAGCATGATTAAGTGAATGAAGTTGCATGACCATGAACCTGACATCAGACTAATGGTACAGATGTAGATACGAATATGGCCCAACTGAAGTCCTGAGAATCCAAGTGGTTTGAGCTTTCCATGTATCACTCTATGCAATATGGCATGAAATTTCCCTCCTCACTTTCAATGTACTATTCTTAGTTTAAATTTCTTTACCACCAAATCAGCCTGAGTGCCCCTTTGGAATTGAAAGATGTGCTAACTGTTTACCAGACTTTGTATTTACTCTGGTTAATTGAATTTCTGTATTCTGCTCAGTATTTTTTTTTTTATAGGAAAGTATTGTTTTTTTATTTTATTTATTTATTTGACAGAGAGAGAGAGAGATCACAAGTAGGTAGAGAGGCAGGCAGAGAGAGAGAGGACGAAGCAGGCTCCCCGTTGAGCGGAGAGCCCCATGCGGGGCTTGATCCCAGGACCCTGAGATCATGACCTGAGCCAAAGGCAGAGGCTTTAACCCACTGAGCCACCCAGATGCCCCTGCTCACTATTTTTTTAATTAAAAAAATTTTAATCATAATTTACACAGTAGCTACAATGTTTAGAACCACCCTGTAACCTGATTTAGGTTTGCTGCTCTCATGTAATTTTGGAGAATGCATAGCACCTTATTCTGTAATGTACATCTCATGCTAGATAAAAATCATCTTGCCCTTGTGCAATAAAGAGGCTGAGGCCTGGCCACACCTGGCTGAACCTTTTTCATGTAGGACTTATGGCTATATATATATATTTTTTAAAGGTACATATACATATATATTTGTATAAATAATTATGTATACATCTAAAATGTGTATTTTAAAAATATGAGTATTTTGCATACACATAATTTATACATGAGCATGTGTGTGTATGTGTGGCTGTGTATCTCTTACATAGATTGTTACAGGTGTGCTTTACTATTGATTTTGCACTTTTAGGAGCAAATGATTTAAAATTTATGGAAGGAAAATGATATGAGCATGTTTCATTTCTTACTTTAGGAAGATACTAAGAAATATTATGTTTGGATACTGATATACTTTATTGAACCAAACTAGCTCTACTACATAATGTTTTTCTTCTTACTTTACATAACTTCATTTATTTTAAAGAATGAATGAAAAAAGCTGCTGTTCATGCAGACAGCTCAATCTATAAAATACTGGAGAAAATTCCTTCTCAGTAGTGTGAATAAGATTACAAAATGAGGGGCGCCTGGGTGGCTCAGTGGGTTAAGCCTCTGCCTTCGGCTTGGGTCATGATCCCAGGGTCCTCGGATCAAGTCCCGCATCGGGTTCTCTGTTCAGCAGGGAGCCTGCTTCCCTTCCTCTCTCTCTTTGCCTGCTTCTCTGCCTGCTTGTGATCTCTGTCTGTCAAATAAATAAATAAATAAAATATTTTTAAAAAAAGATTACAAAATGAGATTCACTATAAGCCTTATTTTTCATAATGCTCTTAAATGGAACAGATGGTGGTTTATTTCTACTTTTTTTTTCTTTTTATTTAAGCTTTATTTAAACATATAATGTAACCCCACCACCCTTTCCCAACCCCTCTCCCGCCAACCCCCCTCAGTTTGTTTTATGACATTAAGAGTCTCTTTTGGTTTGTCTCCCTCCCGATCCCATCTTGTTTCATTTTTTCTTTTCCTACCACCTTAACTCCCACCCCCGTTGCATCTCCACTTCCTCATATCAGGGAGATCATGTGATAGTTGTCTTTCTCCAGTTGACTTATTTCGCTAAGCATAATATGCTCTAGTTCCATCCATGTCGTCACAAATGGTAAGATTTCATTTCTTTTGATGGCTGCATAGTATTCCATTGTATATATTTCTACTACTTTATGTTTGGCACATAGAATCATTTAATTTTTATATCAGTCTTCCTCATTAAGGTATAATATGTTAAATTATTAATATAATTTGCCTAGTTGATTTCTTTAAATCCTCTTTTCACAATTACAAATTTGGTGCTTGAAATATAAAGCACCATATTTTGTAATTAGAAAAGTCTGTTATGCTCAAATATTTTCCATTAAATTTTGTATGCAAATCTCAATTTCATTACCTATTATTTTACTTAAGATAAACAAAGAACATATTGAATTCTGCCAACTAATTAATCATAATTAATCACAAATGTAATCATAGTGAATCATTATAGAAGTTTCCCTGTATTAGTACACTAGCATTAATAATAAAATGAAAACTTAAATATCCCATAAAAGTCTCTTATGTGTATTCAGTTCCCCAAAGCTGATAGTTTATGATCTTTTAAAAAGTGGAGTTCTGATCATGTCAGTACTCTACTCAAAATCCCAAAATTGCTTCTTGTTTTCCCAAAGACAAAACAGTCCTCATGCAGCCCCACCCTGTATGATTTGTCTCCCCTCTCTCCCTCAATGAACATATCTCTTTTATCACTTTTCCCCTCACATTACACTACTACTACAGCCCCATGGGTCTCTATCCAGCCCTTCAGAGAACCAAACACCATCCTGTCCTAGTCCTGTAGCATTTGCACTGGCTTTTCCCTGGGTTATAGCATTTCCTTGAAATCTGCTGAAAAGTCTACACAGTGAGGTCCTCTTTATTTATGGACCAACTGGGTGGTTGTTGTTTCTTTGTTTTCCGTCCCAGATAATCTCCTTCACCCTGATTGTCCTAATTTACCATGGTGATAATCCAACTATAGTTGCTCCTAGTAGTAGCCTCTTCATATTCTTTTGTATTTCTACAGCATCAGTGGTAATGTCTCCTCTTTCATTTATAATTTTGTTGATTTGGGTCCTCTCTATTTTTTCCATGGTTAGTCTACCTAAAGGTCTGCACATTTTGTTTACTTTTCCAGTAACCAACTTTTAGTTTTATTTATCTTTTTTTAATTGTTTTCCTGTCCTCTAATGCATTTATTTATGCTGTAGTCTTTATTATTTCCTCCATTGCCTTAATTTGTTCTTTTTCAGTTCTTTGAAGCATAGAACAAGGTTGTTTGAGATCACTTTGTCTCTTAAGATAGGCATTCATTGCTAAAAATATCCCATAAGTTTTAGTTATGTTGTGTTTCCATTTTTGTTTCTCTCAAGATACTTTTTTATTTCCTCTTTAACTTCTTCTTTGCATCATTGGTTGTTCAGGAGAATGTTATTTAATATCCATGTATTTATGAGTTTCTCACTTTTTCTCTTGCTCATTTCCAGTTTCATACTTTTGTGGAGTATCAGAGAAGATACTTGGTATGATTTCAATCTTCTTGAATTTATTAAGACTTGTTTTGTGGCTTAATATATGGTCTATCCTGGACAATGTTCCATGTGTGCTTGAGAAAAATGTGTGTCCTGCTTTTTCAGATAGAATGTTCTGTATATATCTATTAGTCCATTTTTTGTATAGTGTTGTTCAAATCTGCTCATTCTCTATCGATTGTCTATCTGGATGATCTACTTAGGGATTTGTCATATTTGTATTATGATTAGACTCAGTAAATGTGTTTTAGGGAGGAAGGTCACAGAGGTAAAGTGACATTCTCATTATATGATATCAAGGCAACATATATATATATATATATATATATATTTTTTTTTTTTTTTTAAGTACATATTATTAAGTGATGTTAACTTTGAACACCTGGCTAAAGTAGTGTGTTTTCTTCACTATGAAGTTACTCTTTTTTCCTCATTTTCATACCATACACTTTGGAAGGAAATCACTGTGTGCAGCTGATCCTCAGGAAGGAAGGAGTTATGCTCTACATTTTTGAAAGCAAAGTATCTACATAAATGATTTGAAGTTTTCAAGCACAAATCTGTCACTTCTTTTCTCTATTTATATTTTCAAACATTTATTTATATCAGTATGAATTTTTTTATTTTGACTTATAATCCACCATACTTAGTTTATTTTTTGCTTACATATTTATAAATTTAGTCATTGGGAGCTCTTTTAGTTGGCTTTTATATCCCTTTGACATCCTCCCATCATTGTCAATTCTCCTCCCTTCTCTACTTTCTTGACACTACTGGATACTCCAAGCTCATCTCATCTATTTTATGCCATGCTCTTGGAATCAGTCATTTCTCCAAAGAGCCCTGGTTCTTTCTACTAGAGGAAGCCATTAGAAATCAAGATCTGAGAAGTAACTGTGCTCATTGTTCTGAAGTGTCCTTGTTCCCAGAGGTTTTCATGTGAAAGAGGAAGGGAAATATGTGTGTGTAGATAGACCTACATAAACATGCATAATTTTCAATATTGCATTATGCAATCAACTGCATCTATTTAAACTAAACATGAGCTTATACTCTAATACATATTTTCAAAAATCTCACAGATCAAAGCTATTGTAATGATAAATAGTAAATATATAGAATTGGATAAAAATATAAATACCACATACCAAAATTAACTAAATTCAGTCTAAAGAAATTAAAGGAAATTTATGTAACCTTCATCAGTTTATCATTCTACCATTGTTTTATATGTTCCTCTGTTTAGAAACAATTCATTTAATATTTTTGTTAATTTGTCATCATTTAACTCATTGCTGGGCAGCCCTATGACTCTTGTTTAGACACAGTTTATCTAACATGCAATTTTCCCCATAAGTATCATTACTTTTCCTGAACTTATGAACACAAGACTGCATTTCAAACACTATGACTTGGGGACATTTTGAACAGCACAATCATCAAAGAAAAAAAAAAAACTCATAAACTAAAACCACAAAAATGTGAAAAACGTATCCTTAAATGGCTCACAAAGGGGATAGTTGCTTATAGTGAGAAAGTAAAAGAAGGTAGGACATTGTCGTGTTGAATCTCATTTAGGAACGTATGTGTTAGGCAACTCAAAGTTTTTGTTTCTCTGCATATGTCCATGAATGATTATGAAAAAGTGCCACAAGTGATTCTTTAGGTTACAAATAAATTTTAGCAAGTAGGTAAATTTGGAAATAGGCAATCCATGAATATGATGATTGCTAGTGCAGATACCATAACATACTATATCCCATATAAATACACACACCCACCATATATATAATATGTGTTTATCATATCACTATAAATACATGCATATATCATTAGTAATGTGAATTTAAGAATACACTGAGAATATAAATAGAATAGATTAATTTATAGAGAAGTTCTATCAATTGATAAATAACTCTAATGTCATATAAACTATTTCAGCATATAAAAAAGAAAATACTGCTTCAGTAATTTTCTAAGATTAATGCAACCTGAATACAAAAATATGACAGGGACAATCTGAAAAACAACAACAACAATGACAACGACGACGACAACTTGAATATACTTAGAAATATTTATGCAGTGTTTGGTAGAAAATAGTTTGTCAGCCCAAGGAAAGACATTTACCAATCACATTTCATAATGCCATCAGGATCTTCAGCTAACCTATTGAACTATATAAATTTAAAAAACTATAAACTTACATAGTTAAAACACTGAATGCTGATTGGATTTAAATATATGCACATCTGCAAGTGTGCATATTCTATTCCATGTGACTCTAATAAAAAATTGGAAAGTTTTATAGTGCATACCTTGATGAAATATTTAACAAGTTCAGTAAGTGTGCGATCTAATGAAGCTCTAAGCAGCATTTATTTTATCTATCTTTTCTATCCCTATCTAAGGGAAGAAGCACTTATCATTACCTTGTATATTTATCTTTCACAAAAGTTGGTATTATTCAACTTGATTGTTAGACTTAAATATAAGTATTATTTTGCCATTTCATGTGTGCACACAAGCTTGACTAAAAAAGAATGGTTTATCATTTTTGTAAAAATTTCCCACATACAGATAAGTTCAGTTTTAAAAATTCATTATCAGCATTTAAACATTTCTCTGTCACAGTGGTAAGCTCTTTTTATTTTTTTGAAGATTTTATTTATTTATTTGACAGAGAGAGACAGCAAGAGAGGGAACACAAGCAGGGTGAGTGGGAGAGGGAGAAGCAGGTTCCCTTCCGAGCAGGGAGCCCAACATGGGGCTGGATCCTAGGACCCTGGGATCATGACCTGAGTTAAAAGCAGATGCTTAACCAATGAGCCACCCAGGTGTCCCTACAGCGGTAACCTCTTAAGCAAATTAATAAAGCTATTTAATTTGTAAACCTAGTATAGCCATATCTGTGCTTACTTCAGATCTGTATCAACACCAGGAGGTACAGGAAACAGTTGAAGAAGCCCCAAATGGGGAGAGCCCAAACTTTTTATAGACAAAGAATAGTTTTAGGGGGAAAAAGCCATTGAAATACCCCTAACTCTGATTTTCTCTGTATCTAAACAAATTGTCCCCAAACTACATTCTACATCTGGTGTAGCATTATGACCCACTCAAAAATTCCATACTTCAAACTACTTTAATTTCACTCCTAACCAAATATCTTATTACTTCATCAGACAGAGTTGATTTGTTAGTGAATATTAAAATTGCCATATATTTTGTATCATTAAGACTATATGATTTTGGGGGCACCTGGGTGGCTCAGTGGGTTAAAGCCGCTGCCATCGGCTCAGGTCATGATCCCAGAGTCCTGGGATCGAGCCCCACATCGGGCTCTCTGCTTGGCGGGGAGCCTGCTTCCCTTCCTCTCTCTCTGCCTGCCTCTCTGTGTGCTTGTGATCTCTGTCAAATAAATAAATAAAATCTTTAAAAAAAAAAAAGACTCGGGGCGCCTGGGTGGCTCTGCCTTCAGCTCAGGTCATGATCTCAGGGTCCTGGGACCGAGCCCGGCATCGGGCTCGCTGCTCAGCCAGGGAGCCTGCTTCCTCCATTCTCTCTCTATCTCTGCCTGCCTCTCTGCCAACTTGTGATTTCTATATGTTAAATAAGTAAATAAAATAAAATAAAAAAAGACTATATGATTTTGCTCAAATATATTATATGTTTTTCTTTTCACATTGAAGAACAAATTATTAGGTCAAGATGAATGAAAGGCAAACATTTAAATGTTCTTGAATACACAAACAAAAGCTTGAATTTAAAAATACCTAGAATTCATGTGCGTAATTTATCTAAAAACAGACCAAAAATTAATGAGAAATTAAAATAAAAACATATTTTACTGTACATGTTTTATTCATTATTAAATCGATTCAATAGTAATAATTTATATTTTATTCTTAACTTTATAATTAAATATAATTTATAAATATAGCTTTTCTATCTTTAGTTCTCATTTTCTCAATATTTTAATTCATTTATTATTCTAATTTATAGAAACATCATTTTATGCTTTTAATGTCTTATATCAATGAACTAAAGACAGATTAGTGTTCTGTGTTTATTTTCAAAGCCTTTTACAAATTAAATATTCAATGGTCTGTTTTAAATTAAAATATAATGAATACAGAATATGGTGCATGTAAGTATTATAGACTTTGACATTTAAGTGCTTGATAGATTCAATTACTACATATTTTCAATAATTCCAAGTCTGCCAGGTCCTGTTTACCAGATAAAGCAAAATGATTCAAGTAGATAAGCACTGAGAGAGAATTTAGGCACTGTGATAACTTGAACATTGAATTTTGCCAAATTCTGTTGGGTTTTAGAATTTTAAGTGTATAATTTAAAACAAATTTTATCTGGATGCTTTATTTCTAGGGAACAATTTTCTCCTTATGTCATGAAGAACATTATTTTATATGGTAATGTTATTTAATAAGATTATTCAGATTCAGATACAATTTTTTTTCCAATAGGACATTTTAGATTGTGAATTTTGTCACTGAACACAGATTGCTTAGTTAATTATTTTTCCTCCCTTACAAGTCAATCTCTTAATCAACAAGTTTGAAAAAATATTTATAATCACTGCAAAAGTTTTCAACTGTGGATTTTCTGTTTAATATTGCTAGGGAAACCTTAGGGAATGACCATGATCTTTTTATCTATCTTTCCTCTGCTTTTTTTTTTTTTTTTAATTGCACTTGTGTCCTCCACAAAATAACACTGCTTAGATCAAGCAGAGTGCTAGATGCTGCCTTTCAAACCTTTTATATGTTTTTTCTCTGATATTTTTCACATTCCCCACTGAGTCAGCTCCTGTCTAGTTTTCCTTTAGATTTCTTCTCCTTCTTTTATTCCTGGTAGCTCATACTACCTTCTACCCAAAAAAAAAGGTCAACAACCCCACTGTACTTTATCAGCTCTCCATTTCACTATTCTTGTCTCTTGTCTTGCTTATAATCTCTCCTATATTCCCCTTAAAAATGGTGAATGTGAAATCCCAGATCATACAGCCTAATAATCTTGAGATTGTCAATTTGTTCTTGAGTGGATCATTTTAAAATAATTTTTAAGTTTTTATTCAAGAAAGTAGAAATAAGCAAAGTCCCAAATCAGTTCCAATTAAAGCAGTTCTAGAGAAATGAACCCCTTTATCTAGTTAATACATTTCTCAGTAAATTTTAAGAATGGCACAAACACCATGCAATGGAACATATTAAGTATAGAAATCAATGAACAAGCCCATTTTCCATAAAATTAAATTTTAAAATAGATCTTTAAGCTTGTAGGCTCTAATGTATTTCCATTACATCAAAAAGTGAGTTACTGAAACTGTAAAATAAGTTAGCACCTCTCTAACTTCCTATTAATCTCAGACCATCATTCCATCAATGTGGATATTCTCTAACTACACTGGAAAGATATGATTCAGGTAAAGCCTCCTCCTTGATGGTCTCTAATAGGTTGTTGGGGGATATGCAGCTTAGATAAATACTCAAGTAGTGTTTACATTTTGTATTGTTTTGATGAGTAGTTATAATTAAGCATTTCACTTTCAACTTTGTGATATATTGACGTGTCATTTTTAAATATTTTACCACTTACTTGTTATTTTCTATACAGATTTTTTTGGGAAAACTTTGTTAATTAAACATTCATTTTGGAGCCTATCTCATGTGTTGCAAACATGGAACAAATATGGGAGTTTTAATTTTATATTGTTAAAAGTATGCTACAATTTTTCCAATGCCATCAATAATTTTTCATATATTAAAATCCTGTATATTATCAGATCTGTTACTACCATCTATAGTATCAGGTTTTTTTTTAGTCAGTCTCATATATTTAATGGTTTTATAATAGTATTTTTTGAATCTTTATAAATTTTCAATTATTTTATTATTCTAATTTTTTTCTAGTAAATAATTTTGCAAACTCATGAGCAAATTAAAAAATTAGAATGTGGACTGTTATTATTTTAATTTACATAATAATTTGGCAAGAAATTAACTCTACTGGATATCTTAATCCTTTCTATCCCTTCTATTTCAGTGGGAAGAATTAATGTTATGGGTAGAAAAATATGTCTCAGGTATAGTACAATAGAAAAATTGAAGATTTGCTAGTTGGGATTTAAGTTAGGAAATGTAATGCAATAACACAAAAATATAGTGCTTCAAATATTTTACATATTTGGGTGCTACAGAGTAAATACTATAAAAGTTATTTCTCAGATATGAATCCAAGTATCTTTAGGGCTGAACATAAATCTTACACACAGGCAGTCCTAGTCTCTTTCTCTCTTGTTGCTCTGCCATGTTCAGCAGAGAGCTCTGATGACTGTTTTTGCTCTTTGCTCTCACCAACACATCCAC
The DNA here is from genome assembly GCA_003697995.1 of Taxidea taxus jeffersonii. NCBI lineage: Eukaryota > Metazoa > Chordata > Mammalia > Carnivora > Mustelidae > Taxidea > Taxidea taxus. Next base: position 116 of record RCUC01161999.1, on the reverse strand, counting down.
AACGTGGCTGGCTAAAAGAGGAAGAGAAAGATAGAGGTGTGTTCCTTTCCTTGAATGGCAGAACCCAACACTGGTACACGTCACTTGTACCTTCTTATGATGAGTCAGAATCTAGA
>RCUC01161998.1:0-54293 GCA_003697995.1 Taxidea taxus jeffersonii | reverse complement strand
TTTTTTTTTTTTTTTTTTTAACAGAGAGAGAGAGATTGCAAGTAGGCAGAGAGGCAGACAGAGAGGCGGGGGAGGCAGGCTCCCTGCTGACCAGAGCCCGAGGCGGGGCTCAATCCCAGGACCCTGAGACCATGACCTGAGCCGAAGGCAGAGGCTTAACCCACTGAGCCACCCAGGCGCCCCTTGCTGCTGTTTTATTACACTTGTTTACACTGATGGAAAATCCAAGGCACAAAGCTATTGTTTGCCTTCAACTCGCTAGTAAGTGATGAAGCTGATTTGTATCCAGACCCACTTGATCCAGCATCCATGCCCTCAACCACTACATCATCAAAGTGCCTTTAAAAATGACTATCTTAAACATTATCATTATATAATAAGTTTTCAGTACTTAAAGTCTAATTATTTCCATTCTTCTATTCCTGAGACACATGTTTATAGCTACTAAGAAGCAAAGCTTGAGGGATTTCTTAAAATTTCTTAGGCTCAGGTCATGATCCCCACATCGTTACTCCCTGCTCATCAGGAGTCTGCTTCTCCCTTTGCCCCTCCCCACTGCTCGTGCTCTCTCTCTCTCTCTCAAATAAGTAAATAAAATCTTTAAAAAGGGTGAGAGATTAACCTGAAAATTGAGAAGATGAAAAGAATACTATGTGTAATTAGTGCTTATTTCTAGGATAGATGTCCACCGTATATATTATTTTCTTCAGTATGACTGGAGAGGGGCCTGTGGGTGGCTCAGTCACTTAAGCATCTGAATTGTGATTTAGGGTCGGGTCATGATCTCAGGGTTATGAGGTCAAGCCCTGCATCAGGCTCTGTGCTCAGCATGGACTCTGCTTTAGAATCTCTCCATCTGCCCCTCCACCCATTTGCACTCATACTCTCTCTCAGTAAATAAAATCATTTAAAAAAAATGAGGACTGATCTTTTATCAGATATGATTAGTCCACCTAAAATTGATGACAGGCCTAGAACTCGGAATTAGTTTTTGTTTTTATTAATTTAGCTATGTACTAATACTTTTTTTAAACTATAATTCCACTATAGTTAACATACAGTTACTGTGATTAAGCACTTCAGTACATTATTCAGTACTCCTTGTGATAAAGTGTGCTCTTAATCTCCATCACCTATTTCACCCATCTTCCCACTGCCTCCCCTCTGGTAACCATCAGTTTGTTCTCTGTAGTTAAGAGTCTATTTTTTTGGTTTGTCTCTCTTTTTCTTTGTTCATTTGTTTTGTTTTTTAAATTTCACATATGAGTGAAATCATATGGTATTTGTCTTTCTCTGACTGATTTATTTCACTTAGCACTATACCCTTCATCCACATTCATGCAGATAGCAATATTCATTATTTTTGTGGCTGAGTAATACTCCATTGTGTGTACATACCACCTCTTCATCCATTCATCTTTCAGTAGACACAGGCTTCCATATCTTGACTATTGTAGATAGTGCTACAGTAAACATAGGGATGCATATAAACCTTTGCAAATTAGTGTTTCATATTCTTTGGATAAATACCCAGTATTGGAATTAATGGATCATATGGTAATTCTATTTTTATTTTTTTGAGTTACCTCCATACTGCTTTCTAGAGTGGCTACACCAGTTTGCATTCCCACCAACAGTGTCCAAGGGTTCATTTTTCTCTACATCCTCACCAACATTTTTAGTTTCTTACGGTTTTTTTATTTCAGCCATTCTGAGGGGTATGAAGTGATTCCTCACTGTGGTTTCAATTTGCATTTCCTTTATGATAAGTGATGTTGAGCATCTTTTCATGTGTCCTTTGGCTATCTAAGTGTCTTGTTTGAAGAAATGTATGTTCATGTCTTCTGCCCATTTTTAATTGGATCATTTGGGTTTTAGGTGTTGAGTTCTACTAGTTCTTTATATATTTTGGATACTAACCCTTTATCAGATATGTCATTTGCAAATGTCTTCCCCTATTTCCTTTTAGTTTTATTGATTATTTTCTTTGCTTTGCAGAATCTTTTTATTTTTAGGTAGTCCCAGTATTTAATTTTTGCTTTTGTTTCCATTGCCTCTGGAGACTTATCCTCTTTTGCAAGTGGTTGTTCAGTTCTCTGAGCACCATTTGTTGAAGAGACGGTCTTTTTCACATTGCATATCCTTCCCTCCTTTGTGAAGGATTAATTGACCGAATAATTGTGGGTTCGTTTCTGGGCTGTTTTGTTCCCTTGATCTATGTGTCTTTTTTTGTGCCACTATGATTCTGTTTTGGTTATGACCACTTTGTAGTATAGCTTGATATCTGGGATTAGGACACCTCCACCCTCATTTTTCTTTGTCCTGACTGCTTTGCCTATTTGGGGTCTTTTGTGGTTCCATCCAAATTTTAGGATCATTTGTTCTAGTTCTGTGAAAAATGTTGTTGGTGTTTTAATAGAGATTGTATTGAATTTATAGATTGTTTTGGGTGACATGGACATCTTAACAATATCTGTTCTTTTTTTTATTAAGATTTTATTTATTTATTTGAGAGAGAGAGAGAGAGAGGATAAGTGGGGAGAGGGACAGGGAGATAGGCTCCCAGCTGAGCAGGGAGCCCAGTGTGGGACTTGATCCCAGAACCCTGGGATCATGACCTGAGCTGAAGGCAGACCCTTAACCCACTGAGCCACCCAGGTGTCCCAACCTCTGTGTACTTTTGTTCTTTCCAGAGTTGTTCTTGTGGTAGATTTCTAGTTTGATAATGTTATGGTTAGAAAAGATGCATGGGGGGCTCCTGGGTGGCTCAGTGGGTTAAAGCCTCTGTCTTCGGCTCAGGTCATGATCCCAGGTTCCTGGGATCGAGCCCCGCATCTGGCTCTCTGCTCAGCAGAAAGCCTGCTTTCCCTCTTCTCTCTGCCTGCCTCTCCCCTTCTCTCTGCCTGCCTCTTTGCCTCCTTGTGATCTCTGTCTGTCAAATAAATAAATAAAATCTTAAAAAAAAAGAAAGAAAAAGAAAAGATGCATGGTATGACTTCAGTCTTTTCAAATTCGTTGAGATTTGTTTTGTGACCTACCATTTGATCTCTTCTGGAGAGTGTTCCATATGCAGTTGAAAGGAATATGTATTTTGATGTTTTAGGATGGAATGTTTAGAATGTATCTGTTAGATCCAGATGGTGTGCCATTCAAAAAGCCACTGGCCGGACACCTGAGTGACTAAGTCAGTTAAGCATCTGACTCTTGATTTCAGTTCAGGTAGTGAGATTGAGCCTGGTGTCAGGCTCACTGCTGGGTATGGAACCTTCTTAAGATTCTCTGTTTCAGGGAGCACCTGGTAGATCAGTGAGTTAAGCCTCTGACTCATGTCATGATTGCAGGTTCCTCGGATCAAGCCCAGCATCAGGCTCTGTGCTTATCAAGGAGTCTGCTTCTCCCTGTCCTTCAGCCTCTGTCCCCACTCGTTTCTGTTTTCTCTCTCTCGAATAAATAAAATCTTTAAAAAAAAAAAAAAAAGACCCACCCAAGATTCTTTGTCCCTCTGCCTCTCCCCAGCTCTAAAAAAAAAAAACAAAAGCTACTCCTTCCTTGTTGATTTTCTGTTTGGATGATCTGTCCATTGATATAAGTGGGGTGTGAAATTCCCCTGCTTTTACTATATTCCTATCGATTACTTCCTGTATGTTTGCTATTAGCTACTTTATGTATTTGGGTGCTCCCATGTTGGGTACATATATATTTACAATTGCTACATCTTCTTGTTGAATCTTCCCTTTATGATTTTGTAGTGTCCCTCTTTTTTTCTTTCTTTTTTTTTTTTTTTTAAAGATTTTTATTTATTTATTTGACAGACAGATCACAAGTAGGCAGAGAGGCAGGCAGAAAGAGAGAGAGAGAGGAGGAGGGGGCAGGCTCCCTGCTGAGCGGAGAGCCCGATGTGGGGCTCGATCCCCGGACCCTGGGACCATGACCCGAGCCGAAGGCAGAGGCTTTAACCACTGAGCCACCCAGGCGCCCCCCTCTTTTTTTCTTATTACAGTCTTTGTTTAAAGTTTTTTTTGTCAGGGTGCCTGGGTGGCTCAGCCATTAAGCAGCTGCCTTAGGCTCAGGTCATGATCCCAGGGTCCTGGGATCAAGCCCCACATCAGGCTCCCTGCTCAGCAGGAAGCCTGCTTCTCCCTCTCCCACCCCCCCCTGCTTGTATTCCCTCTCTTGCTGTCTCTCTGTCAAATAAATAAATGAAAATCTTTTTTGAAAAAAATCTGTCTTGTCTGATTTAAATATTACTACCTCAGGTTTCTTTTGACATCCATTTGCATGATAAATTCTCCATCCCTTCTCTTTCAGTCTGCATGTTTTTCACTCTGAAATGAGTCTCTCATAAGCAGTATATAGAAGGGTCCTTTTTTTTTAATCCATTCCATCACCCTATATCTTTTGATTGGAACATTTAGTCCATTTACATTCAGAGAAATTATTGATAGGTATGTACATACTGATATTACTTGTTTTATGGATATATTTGTAGTTCTCTGTTCCTTTCTTGCTATCTTCTGTCATTGTTTGTTGGTGTTTTGTAGTGATATATTTGGATTCCTTTCTCTGTATTTTTTGCATATCAATTACTGGTTTTTGATCTGTGGTTACTATTATGTGTGTGTGTGTATATATATATATATACACTATCTTCTGCATATAGCAGTCTGTACTAAACTGATGGTCACTTAAGTTTGAACCTGTTCTTTATTGCCCCCATGCCTCTGCAGCTCCCCCAGGTTTTAGGCATATGGAGTCATACTTCATACCCCAGGGGGGGTGGGCGTCAGTGGCACTATTATGTGTGGTTATCTTTCCCTCTCTCCAGGGCAGGAGTCTCTCTGGAGGGGTACTGGTCCTTGTCCTGGCTGCTTGCACCTCTCCAGGCTTGCAGCACCACTTTGGGTGGGCTCCAGCCAAGGGCATATTGGAGGTGCCAGGTTAACAGGAAAATATGGGAACAGACCCATGGAGTGCCAGGAAGCTCTGCATCAGTCCACTGCAGAAGAACACTGCAGCTGCCCAGGCTTGGATGGAGGGGGTGTTTCTGTAGGAGAACGTTGGGGAGGGGCAGACTGTTCGCTGTGTAACAACTGTTGGCCCTGCACTGGTTCCTGCAGGTGTCCATCTATCTAGGCTGGGAGCAGAGGAGGAAAATGGTGTCGACCAGCTCTTTTGTTCTTAGGTCTCCCAAAGATCCCTGCCCCTCCAATATACACTCGTTAGTAAATAAATCTCCTTTCCATATATATCAGGTATTTTTCACACTGCTGCTTCTATGCTCAATTTCAGTGGGATTGTTGTACTGTCTCTTTAAGGGCAGGGACTCTACCATCCTGGCTTTACCAGAGCTGAGCCCACTGAGTTTTTTTGTTTTTTTGTTTTTTTGTTTTTTACTTTATTTAAGCTTTATTTAAACATATGATGTAACCACACCACCCTCCCCCAACCCCTCTTCCCCCCACCCCCCTCAGTTTGTTTTATGACATTAAGAGTCTCTTTTGGTTTTTCTCCCTCCCGATCCCATCTTCTTTCATTTTTACTTTTCCTACCACCTTAACTCCCACCCCCGTTGCATCTCCCCTTCCTCATATCAGGGAGATCATGTGGTAGTTGTCTTTCTCCAGTTGACTTATTTCGCTAAGCATAATACGCTCTAGTTCCATCCATGTCGTTGCAAATGGTAAGATTTCATTTCTTTTGATGGCTGCATAGTATTCCATCGTATATATATACCACATCTTCTTTATCCATTCATCTGTTGATGGACATCTAGGTTCTTTCCATAACTTGGCTATTGTGGACATTGCTGCTATAAACATTCGGGTACACGTGCCCCTTTGGATCACTACGTTTGTATCTTTAGGATAGATACCCAGTAGTGCAATTGCTGGGTCATAAGGTAGCTCTATTTTCAATTTTTTGAGGAACCTCCATGCTGTTTTCCAGAGTGGTTGCACCAGCTTGCATTCCCACCAACAGTGGAGGAGGGTTCCCCTTTCTCCACATCCTCGCCAGCATCTGTCATTTCCTGACTTGTTCATTTTAGCCATTCTGACTGGTGTGAGGTGGTATCTCATTGTGGTTTTGATTTGTATTTCCCTGATGCCCAGTGATATGGAGCACTTTTTCATGTGTCTGTTGGCCATCTGGATGTCTTCTTTGCAGAAATGTCTGTTCATGTCCTCTGCCCATTTCTTGATTGGATTATTTGTTCTTTGGGTGTTGAGTTTGCTAAGCTCTTTGTAGATTTTAGATACTAGCCCTTTATCTGATATGTCATTTGCAAATATCTTTTCCCACTCTGTCACCCACTGAGTTTTAATAAAATGTTAATAAGCCCCCAGATTTTTGGGCCCCTCTAGTTTTCAAAGCCAAATGTTACAGGAATTGATTTTACCCATTCAGGTCCCCCATGCCTGCTGTTCCTGGCTTGGGATCTCCTCTGCCCTCTTCTCTGTGCTGCTGCACAGAGGACAATCCCAAGGATCCACTTGGCTCCTGACAACATATCTGTCCTCATACCCTCTGTGATGTGGCCTCTGCTCTACATTTAACTATGGAGAGTCCGTTTTGACAGTTTTCACATCTTTTTCTGGGTTATTTATACTGACATGGGTGTTACCTAGTTATCTGGTTGTATCCATGAGAGGAGATGAGCTTAGAATCCTCCTACCCTGCCATCTTCCCCAACCTAGACTTCCTTTTTTTTTTTTAATTCATTTGAGAGAGAGAATGAGAAGCAGGCTCCCACAGAGCAGGGAACCCGATGTGGGACTCAATCACAGGACCCTGGGATCAGGACCTGAGCCAAAGGCAGATGCTTCACCAGCTGAGCCACCCAGCGCCCCTCAGACTTACTTTTTTAAAGTGTTCATTCTGAGGGAAGGCCTCTTTTGTGACCACCAGCTCTAGCTAATCAGTCTAATACTGATTTCAAATGGGGTCTGGAATTCACCCTCTGATGAAACTGTGAATAAGCCTGTTTGTTAGTTTCCATGTTTTATGTTGACAAAATAATGAGAAGTGTAGATTTAAATTTCGTTGTATAGCTTGTACCTTGATTTTTCAACCAGCACTAGTTCATTAGTTGACTGAGATTTTTAGTGGGTCTTTAAAAGTAATGTGGGACGCCTGGGTGGCTCAGTGGGTTAAAGCCTCTGCCTTGGGCTCGGGTCATGATTCCAGGGTCCTGGGATCGAGCCCCGCATTGGGCTCTCTGCTTAGCAGGGAGCCTGCTTCTTCCTCTCTCTCTGCCTGCCTCTCTTCCACTTGTGATTTCTGTCTGTCAAATAAATAAATAAATAAAATCTTTTAAAAAATTAAAAATAAAAGTCATAATGTATGAATCTTTAATCTTGTCTTTACGATTTGTTTTTACATCCGTTTTTAGAATTGTATTTAGATCATACCTGAGCCACAACTCTGTTCTACTTGAAAAATTATAAAATAAGACCATATTTCTGGTCTGATACAATAGCAATGTGAAGAATCCTGAGTTTGTAATTAAGCATTTGAGTCTAGTAAATTAATTTATTTGTGTGTAGTAAATTTCTGTTGTGTACAAGTAATAAGAGTGGTGGGGAAGGAAACAGAGTCTGTGCTGCTGTGGAACGTACATTCTGATGGGGCAGACTTCAGGATGCAGCCCTCTTGATATAGACTCATCATGTTCTGGTCCTTATTGTATCCCCATAAAGGACATGCACGTACCTGAATTACCTCACACTCACACAGTACAGCAAGAAAGAGGCAGGGACATCTCCATTCTTTGGCAGACTTTATGAGTAGCTATAGAGGTGCTAGGTCTTACTTCTTGGTCTATAAGGGGGAGTTTACAAAGGCCTCAGTGTCATAAATCCTTTCAGGGACTCTCAAAATTTTTAGCTGATGCTTGAATTGTCATATATCCACTTCAGCCCCACCTGTCCCTGTCTGACTGCCTTCATGTTCTGTTCACTGCCATCCCCATCAGTATTGCCATTTCAGCTACTGAATTACTATTTTGTTCTACATTTTTTTTACAGCAGATCCCTTGCCTGGGCTTGAGGAGAAACCACCAAACATGGGTGCTTCGGAGGGGGTGTACCTCAAACAGCTACCTCACCCTACACCTCCCTTGCAGACCGACTGTACCAGGCAGAGCTCACCGCAAGAAAGGGAAACAGAGGGCGCAGAGCTCAAAAGCGACTCCTCAGAATCTGGCGACAACTGGAAGGCAACAAAGAGCAAGAACACATGGCCCACAGAGAGTGGCTCTGCCAGCCCAGCCGCCCAGGGGTGTATGCAAGACCTCTCCACTCTGGCAGAGAGAGGGGCTGTCCCCGAAAATGGACTTATTGTTGAAGCATCCCCTTGTGGCTCAGAGGGGAAGGGCCTTGGTGGTAGTGGTTCAGAAAAGCCACTCTGCCCCAGAGGCAAAACGCTACCGGAAACCATGCCATGTACAAGACAGAACCCAGCCACCCCTCCCAACACAGACCCCAATCTGATGGGAGGCGCTGTAAGCCAGTTTTCCCCCTTGTACATGCCTGGCCTGGAATACTCAAATTCAGCTACACATTACCACATCAGTCCAGGCCTGCAAGGTTTGGGCCCTGTGATGGGAAGTAAACCCTCAGTGTCCCATCCTCAGCATTTCCCCCCTAGGGGCTTTCAGTCTAACAACCCTCATTCTGGAGTCTTTCCCCGCTATCGTCCCCACCAAGGAATGAGGTATTCCTACCAGTCACCACCTCAGCCTTCCTACCATCACTATCAGCGAACTCCTTATTATCCATGTCCACAGGGCTTTACTGACTGGCAGAGACATCTTCATCCCCCGGGAAGTCCAAGTGGGCTCCCACCTAATCCAGCACCCCCACCAAGGCCCCTCTTCTCAGATAAGAACACCTTGGCTAATCTGCAAGGCTGTGAGACACTGAATGCTGCCTTAACTTCCCCAACCCAAATGGATGCGGTGGCTGCTAAAGTAGTCTCAACTGATGGGCAGAATCCTGGTCCAGAGGAAGACAAGCTGGATGAGTCTATGGAGAGGCCAGAGAGTCCCAAAGAGTTTTTAGACCTGGACAACCATAATGCAGCTACCAAGCGGCAGAGCTCATTATCAGCAAGCGAGTATCTTTATGGAACTCCTCCTCCATCTCTGAGTTCAGGGATGGGATTTGGTTCATCTACTTTCCAGCCTCATGGCGTGATGCTACAGACGGGGCCTCCTTACACACCTCAGAGGCCTGCCAGTCATTTCCAGCCCAGGGCTTACTCTTCCCCCGTGACTGCTCACCCGCCTCACCATCCAGTGGCTGCCCAGCCCAACGGCCTGTCTCAGGAAGGCCCCATCTATCGCTGCCAAGAAGAGGGCCTGGGTCACTTTCAAGCTGTTATGATGGAACAAATTGGCACTGGAAGTGGAATAAGGGGACCTTTCCAGGAAATGTACAGACCATCAGGGTAAGATTACATTAAATGGTTTCCTTGATTTTTGGTTTTTGTTGGGTTGTTTTGTGTTTTTTTTTTCCTGAGAAAATAGATGTTAGTTTTATAAAGAAAAATAGCCTTAGAAATGAAGGTGATAACCTTTAGTGGTCTAGGTCCAAGGAAAGTGTGGGAATCCTTGATAACTGAAGACTGAATAGAAATGTTGCAGCCTTAGAGTCCAATTTTATCTTCGGCATTTTTTTCCCTCATGAAAGTGAACTGGCATGTAAATGACTGTTCAGTTAGTTTTGAGACTGGAAACTTCATAGCCACAGTTGGAGAGCCATAGGCAGAGGTGTCAGCATTGCTGCTAAGTTCAGATACTCTGGTCAAGGTAAAATGGGTCTCTCTCAAACCTTGAGGTTGAGGGAGGTCATCTGTAATGTTCAGGTTTTATCCCTTACCTCTTACTTCTCCCCTAACACTGAATAAAGAAACAGGTTTATCCAGGATTAAAACAAGTCAAATACAGTCTCCTTGAGAATTTTCCAAATAATGATGTTTTTAAGACTCAGTGAGGTGATCTGTGATCCAGGAGATTTTCAAATTAGTAATATATAAAAGATGTTTAAAGGAAGTTGTTTACATTAAGGTTATGAAGCCTAATCTCAAAACTAATACCATCCAACATAAACACTAATGTGCCCCTCTTCAGTGCCAGCCTAAGCTTACCTCTAAGATCTCTTCCACATTTAACATTTTGCCATATTCATTTTATACCTCACTAAATATGTTTGTCTTTTCTTTTAAATCATTGGGAAGTAAGTTGCAGACTTCACCACTGCATGCATTTGCTAGGAATAATGACATTCTCCTGGAGCACAATATCAAACTGTTATTCCACCCGCAGAAAATAGCACTGGTAGTGGTTTAATATAGAGTCCTTATTTAATTTCTCCAGTTGTCTCCAAAATGTCTTTTATAGCTGTGTTTGTTTTATCTCCCTCCGCCCGCCCCCCTGCCAGCCAAGATCCATGTAAGGTTAATGAATTTACATTTGGTTGCTCTGTTTAGTCTCTTAATTTACAACATGGATTCTATCTTTGTTTTGTTCCGTTTTGTTTTTCAAAGATTCAAGGCTAGTTCTCATGTGTGATGTCCCAGATTTTGGATTCTTCTCATTGTTCCCTCCTGTTTGGAGTCCAGTTAAACCCATGTCAAGAGCCCTCCCAGGTGGTGTCATGTATTGACTGCATCACACCTGGAGGCACAAAATGTCGCTTTCTTCTTATATCAATTCCGTGGTTGATTCCAAGATAATTAAGGCAGTGTCTGCCTGAGATTTTCATGATTGAAGTATCTCTTTCCTTCTAATTAATATGTCTTCATTAATTCTTAACTGCTCTTTCTTGTGGCTGTAGAATGCAAATGCATCCAGGCCAGTCACAGTCCTCGTTCCCAAAGACCCCAGCACCAGCAGCGTCCCAGGAAGAGCTACCACCACATAAGCCCCCCACACTTCCTCTCGATCAGGTAAAAATTATCAAAACTTAGAACTTCTGTTGTGATTCCAGGGAGCAGGAAATGTTCATTGTGAGTTTATTGTGATTCTGAGAAAATCTTTTAAGGTGTCCTGTTAATGGAGGACCTTGAACTAGAACGTGCATCATGTCCTACTGCCAGCCATGGAGAAAGGGCCACTCGGGCCCTGTGCTCCCAGTGGATTCGACAGTGGGGAAAAAAACAAGATGTCCTCAGAAGTAGCTTCTATATTGTTTCCATGTGTTTCTCTTCTTGTGGTAACCAGCTGTTTGGGGATTGTTCAAGGCTCATTTTTCCAAACTGGCCACTAGCATTTATTTTGATAGGATGGCTTTGTATTTTTTATCTCTTTCCACCTATTTCATCTGAGAGACACGACGCACTCGGGTTTTTTAAAAGTAACTCCCTTCAAGTGCTTCTTGTGTGCCAATCACTGTGTTCGGCTCTCTCCACACACTGTCTCACTTCCCCCTCTTCCTTGACCACTGTGAAGTAATTGTCATCAGCAATATCAGTTTCATCCCCTAGTGTGCGGGGAGTCCTACTGCTCCTGAGTGCTGAGGTTGGGGTCTGCGTGCAGAGAACCGGAGCCTGAGAGCCCACCCTCTGGAAATAAACTGTGATGGCTAAAACAAGACCAAGCCACTTTCCCTGATGGAGAGGAACATGTACAGCTCTTTGGCTTATTGAATTACTTTAAACAACACACCTGTTAATTTTGCTTAATTGTCTTTAATTGTCTCTCAGAGCTAGTCCAAGGAGGAAATAAACCCCAAGGAAACAGAAAGCTGCACATGAAGACTGGAACATGGAGAATTTAGGGAAACGATCCCTGCCCATCTCTATTCCTGTTACCCTGCCGCACCCCTTCACAGTGCATCCCATCACGCTGTCCCAGAGCTGGAGCCTTTCCTGGAGCCTTAGAAGCATACTCAGACTAACACCAGCTTGTAAAGGTCCTTGGTTGGGGATCTCTCTTATGGCTGATGGTCAAGAACAAATGAACTGAAATTAGTGATGGCTGTTCTAAGTCCTGAGACTCTCGTTCAGGGAAAATCATCTTAAACTTGGGGAGGGGGTCACACTTAAGAATGGAGTGGTGCTTGTAAACTTTCATGAGCAGCTAAACTCAGGTATATATTTGGGGAAGGGACTACTCGTAGTATTAATGTGTTTGGAGCTGGGTCCAGTTTACAGAATTTTCATGTTGCCTTTTAAAAGTAATTTTTGTTGTTGGTGGTGAATGTATTGTACATAAGTGGGAAGGGTGGGTGGGGAAGTGGAAGAAATGGAAGTCCGAACTCTGGTGGGCACGCAGCACTAGAGTGATCCTTATCTGTTTACAATCATGTCACACTGAATACTTTCGGGAGCTGGAGAAGAGGGTAGGAAAAGTTTACTCTTGTAAATCGTCACTGTTTTTTCAGTGGCTAGCCGTCCTTTGTTCGTTAAAGGCCTTCTTTCCAATCAGCCCGAGAGGGTACCGTTGCACTGCCCCCTGACTGTTGAGTGTCTCAGTTTGGAGGTGGAGTGCTTATGCACGGCCTCCCAGAAGCGTCAGCCTAGAAGACAGTCTGCCTCTCATCCAGTGGCCTGGAGCCTGGATTTCAGAGAGCAGTGCCCTTCCTGATTTGCCACCAGCCCTGCCGGATAGCTGTAAACCAGTATCAGGAATTGGGATCACTAGAGTGTTTTGCTTATTAGAATATGAAATGAATCGTCCTCTTCACAGACCTGCTGGGCCTGTGATCTGGTAGACATCACACAAAGCTTTCTGGCACGAATCACATTTTGTGGAAGTGACTACTCAGGTTTGTATATGTTAGTATCAATAAAGAAATTGCACAGTTTTGAATAGGAAAAATGTATTCTATAGATTTACAGTTTGAATTTAGGAATATCTCAGTATCTATAGTTTTAATTCATGTTAAGTGAATCATAGTAAAATAAGTCATGGTGATTTAAAATAGCTTTCAGGAACAAGTTCTTGGAAATCATTTGTCATATCTGTGATAGGAAACAATTCTACAGTATTAAATTACTTTGTTATGGTTTTAGAAGTGAATTACACTGGATTGTTCTTGTTTAGCATTCTGTATTTGATTTTAGCTGAGATGCCACCAAAGTTAGGATTCCTGTTTTAAATTTCGAATATCCCACAAAGGAAAAAAAAAAAAACTAAGGAAAAATGTCCTGAAATTAACAGGTTTTTGTAAAGAATAGCATATTTTTAAGCATGCCTTTGGGATAGTAGAAAAGCTTCCATATGATATTAATTTGCCCTAGTTTCTTACAAATTCAGCCTTGTGAGGGGCCATTAGAATCTTCCCCTCCAATTCCAGCATCCTTGATGAAACATGGAACTATCATGTTTAAAGTTTGCTATGCTATGCTATTTAGGAAAAGAAACAAATTGCAAACGTCCATGTTATACAGATGGAACCCAAGACACCAGCTCCAATGTAAAGGAAACTCATTACAAATAAGGGAATGATAATTGAGCTGGCACTGTGGCTTATGGCTCAGGCAGGATTGAGAGTTGCGTAGGGAACACAGGAGCCTTTAAGATGTGATGTGCAAAAATACAGATTTTTTTTCTCTAATAGACTCCAGTTTTAAATTTGGTGTGCTTTTAAGTGGAATGGGTTTTGAGGCTGTGTTCTCATTTGGTCCTAATTCTGGTTAGAAAACTGTCACTGGCATGATCTGGTTTGGAAGCATGAAGAGGTCAGCGCTGTCCCTGTAGGAAGAACATGGTTCAGCTGTTGAGCCTAGGGTAAGTTCACATGGCCAATGCATTACTCCTCCTGTTTTTTTTGTCTGTGTAGAAGCAGGGAGGAGAGAAAGACCAACTGGTCTTGATAGCTGGCTCAGGTCTAGTTAGAGTCGGTCTAGACCCGGAGCATTCTGCTGCCGACAGCCTTCTTCTTCTCACATGAACGTTGGTGTGAGAGAGAGGCCTTTGGCTGCTGCCTGACGGGGAGCACAGTAGCCACAGGGCCTGTTCTCCTGGTGCTGAGGTTGGAGGCATTGCTTTGTGCTAAAGGACCCTGGGGTGTGGGGAGGAGTGGACCATAAGCAATAGTTGGGCTGTTCTGTGCCCATTTTCCTTCCCTCCCCCTGTTTGAGGTAACCTTTTCTCCTCTCCCAGCCCCTTACCCCATTACCTGTTGCTAGAGAAAAGCTGTGAACAATATAGGAGGAAATCAGTCGATTCTTTTATCCTGAGCCTTCCTTCTTAGTAAATAGAGAGGTGAGAAAATGTTAAGAACAATATCAAGAATAGAACTACTGTATATCATAAAACTGGGAGCAAGAGCAACAGCAGACTTGCCAACCTGGTTGTGCCCCATGTGGGAGCTGGGTTGTGCATTACAGGTACCAGCACTTCTGCCCTTGTCTGCTGTCTCCTGAGCTTTGGTCTTTGAGGCACAGATCTGCCTCAGGCAGTCAGGAGCTGCAAGACTGGAGGAGCACATGTGACCGTGGAGCTGCTGGGACCTGCTGAGCACTCCTCCCCCAAGCAGGACCTTTTCTTTTCTCCTTTCTCCTCTGGCACTTCTCTTCCCAAGTGTCTTTGCCCTCTTCTCCATGAGGGGGTGGTGGCGTGTGATATAACTAGAAAGTAGTGTGTGAGGAGGTCCTAAAAATGGTCTGCTGTTGGGCTAACAGGACTCACATGGTGTCCGCGGGTCCCCAGGAGCAGGGAGCTGGGCTCCACGGGGAATAAGGAAACTCGTACACCTGTCTGATTGAACAGTCCTGGCTAGCCTTTATTAGCATTGTTAATAAGTTAGGATCTTTTTCCCTAAGACCCAGGAGGAATAAACAACCCAGAAGGAAAAGTAAAGCTTTTTGAAAGGTTTCTGGTTTGGGTTTGTTGTTTGTTTTTTCCCTCAGAGTCTGTTCTTTTAAAAAGTAGTTGTTGGCTGACATTTATTATGGTAGATGCATGTGAAGAGTAAGGGCAAAATGTGCAGATTCTTGTTCATATAACTTCTTCCATCCCACCTTCTAAAAATAAAATTAAAGCCACTCTTCCTCTCCTTAATCACACTGGTTTGGTTCAGTCAGTGCACATGAGCTTCTTTGTCACGATTCTTTTGTTCCTGCTGATCTCAAGCTCTCAAAAGACAAAGCTCTGTCATGCTCCTCTTCATGTTTATGTTGATTAGAAAGCCTGAAGATCTGTAGGGGCTGTGTGCACCTTCGTTCACTCAGACCACAGCTTTCAGTGTCGATTCACCGGGGCCTAGCGCTCAGACTTTGGAAATGCTTCTCATTACTAATAGATGTCATTACCCCCATGGCATGTGTCTGCTGTATTATCATTTATGGTAACTCCCGGAGTCAAAGAGAATGCGAAGTGCTGTCCAAAACATGCGAAATCCCAGTGTTGCGGTCATCACCGATATCAGAAACAAGCTCTTGATCCATACCACTTGGTTGAATTTTCCTTCCCCTTTTTTTAATGAAAATTCAAATCTGTAAATAATATACTGCTCTTAAAACCTAATCTGAAATTTCACAGCAAGTCTTAACCCAGCAGTCCCAAGACAAGGACAGTTACATAGTGTCAGAATGCTGACATGCTTTCAAAGAAATGAAGGCTTAGAGTTTTCAAGCATTATTGCTACCACCCCCACCTTGTGACTATCTGTCAGTCCACTCACCCCTGCCAGCTTCTGCATGGACCTCCAGTGAGGAAATCAGCTCTGTGTGTGTGTGAATTTAAGGATTGTTCCACCTTGGGGGTTTCTGGAATGCAGTCCTGGCTAATAGCTTTGTGTTCAACACTCCAGTGAGAATACTGGGAATTTGGGTTGAGCAGGCAGAGGCTTTTATTCCGGGGCTCAGGTAACTGTCTGGGAACTAAGAATGTGGTAGAGATTTGCTGCATGATAAGAAATCCTTTTTCCTTTTTTGGTGGGTTGGACTCTCTGTAATACGGAGCCTTAGGACACCAAGCCTTGCCCTGCTTTTCATTTGGGAAAACAGAACTTGAGTGAACATTTCTGCATCTCATTTCTCCTATGAAGCTGTGACACAAGCTTTGTCTCCAGGTTGGGTGTTTACCTGTCTCTGCTTTGTAGGTCTTTGTTAACCAGAAATTTAGAGGGGCTGTCTCCCCAGCTCGTCTTTATCTCTCACTACGTACCAGGGGACTGATTGAACTTTTAAGTAGAAACGCCTGATAACCAACTAATTGTCCTGCATGTGTTTTTGGAAAGGGTGGGATGGGTTGGGAACAGGGGGTATGGATGTTGAGTAAGTTATTGAAATGCTGAACCCCGTTCGATATCCTTCATGTGACCCCTTTTCCCTAGCTGGGACTCAGGTACCTCACTCTCCTGCCTTGCACACAGCTCCTGGGAGCCCAGGCCAGTCTCCACCAGCCTGCGGCACACAGTGTCAGGGATTCTTCGCTCCTGCTGCAAAAGCCGTGTGAACTTTCCTGGCCAGTACTGGAAAGGGGAATGCTATTTATTTTTATATTGTGTATATTTTGTCGTGGTCTGCTGATTCCCTGTTTCACTGAGAGCGACACTTACCTCAATAGTTAGTTCGATATTGTGTGTTTGGATAATTTTTTAAAAGAACTTTTTAAAAAGCTTTTTGATCCTCAGAGGTCTGTAGATTTATTTCCATATGAACTGGTTATTTTGTATAAAGTACATTCTTAAAATAGCAAGGCTCTGATATGTGTGAGTTGTGTGTGTCCATGTGTCACTTTTATCATTGGGACAAAGGTTTGAACTCGACCTCAGCACCACCACCTAAAACATGCCGCCGCTTCTTCAAGGCGGGTGGGCGGTGTAGGGGCAGGCAGTGGGGGCGGGCCCTGTGCAGGTGAGGCTGGGCTGTGCTCTGCGGAGAACCTCAGAGCAGTACTAAAACCAGTTGGCAGTTCCACCAATGTCAGGAATGAAGTACTCCCCAGCTGGCCCTGTCCCAGAACTGCCCACACACCCCTAGCACTTGGTTACACACCTTTACACACTGTTTACACTACTTTTGCTCTCCTTCCAAAATCTCGGATGGACTAGGGTCCAGGAGGTAAAAAAATCAGCTTATCATAAAGGGACACCAGGCAGCTGGAGCCTGGGGCCTTGTGTAATTACACGTGGCCAGAAGTGGGAGCTACAAGGCTACGTAAGCAGCTGCTTTCTGCCTGCCCAATTTATTTAGTTTTTATTTCCAGTTCCTAGGAAGGTTTTTGTTACAGGGGAGAAGGAGAATGGATAAAGTGGCCATCTTGGGGCACCTGACTGGCTCAGTCATGGAACATGTTACTCTCTTGATCTTGGGGTGGTGGGTTTGAGCCCCGCTTCAGGTGGTAGAGCTTACTTGAAAAAAAGAAGAAAGTAGTTATCTTATCAGTTGGTTGTAGTTCTAAAACACCAAAATTTCTGGCCTTTTTATGCTTAATTGGCCTAATGAAAATAATCCCCTTCTGTAAAAATTCTACCACAAAGATTTATTTATTTGAAAGGGAGAGCTGGCTAGTAGGGAACGGGCAGAGGGAAAGGGAGAGAAAGAATCTCAAGCAGACTCCCCACTGAGCACGGAGCTCATTCTCACAACCCATGAGATCATGACGTGAGCTGAAATCAGAGTCAGATGCTTCAGTGACTGAGCCACCTAGGCACACCTAAAGTGTCCCTGTTTTGTTTTGTTTTTTTTTTTTAAGATTTTGTTTGTTTATTTGACAGAGATCACAGGCAGGCAGAGAGGGAGGGGGAAGTAGGCTCCCTGCCGAGCAGAGAGCCCGATGTGGGGCTGGATCCCAGGACCCTGAGACCATGACCTGAGCCGAAGGCAGAGGCTTTAACCCACTGAGCCGCCCAGGTGTCCCTGTTGATATATTATTATTGACTAATATATTTAGTAAAAAATCAACTCCAAGTGAAAATCATTAGTAAACCCCAGATTTGATCAGCTGCTGATGAGATGGTGTTTCAGTGCCTCCTTCTACACTGGGGGGCCCTGGGCCGCTGGGCCCCTGTTCTGGCCTGGCTCCCTTCGTTGTCGTGCCAGTTGTGACACCGTCCTGGTCAGCATCATCTCTACCCACTCTATTAGTATCACATCCTTAAAATGCATGAAGAGATTGATTCCTGACTTCTGGATTCGCAGCTGCAACTACTCCTGCTGTGATATGAATTCCTCACTATACAAAGGCCAGCATTTTGAGACTGTTTCAGCTAATGATAGGGTTTGATTTATTTTGTAGTAGGAACTTCGGTCCTAGCTGAGCACCCCTTAGGGTATTCCCAGATTTATCTCCTTGGGACCAAAACAAAGTATCTTTCACAGATCAATTCTGTTCCAAAACTTGGTACAGTAGGCACTGTTAATCCAATTCCTTTTTTGGAACCATTTGACATGAATATTTGTTAGGCCTCACAGGTAACAGCTCACACAACAATCCCCCTACTCAGTGAGCCACTTGCTTCAGATTGCTACATGAAAAGAAAGCTGGCAGGGCAAGATTTAGGGAAAAGGAAGGAAGTCACAAATTGTTGAGGATTAGTCTCAAAATTGTGGGACTTTCCTTTTTGACATTTGGAAACATTCGTAGCCCTTCTCTTCTTAAACATTAATGTCTTCTGTCTCTAAACCAATTCCTGTCATTGAGGAAGGAAAGGGATCTTAATTTTATAAACAAGTAGCCCCTCTAGGGGCTCAGTTTTGCCATTATCTACATCCTGTGAGAGTGGTATTAACAGAACTGAGAGAATAACCCAGGGCTGGACTCTTGGAGGTCGACCTTCACCCTGTAATCTTCCTGGCGAGGTGAATGGCCTTTGTCATTAAATGTTATGCAAGGCTTGCCTTTGGAAGAAATGCCATTGGACCTTTTCTCCTGGGGGGCTGGATTCTAGGCTAACTGGGAATGAGGTTTGGGTTCTCTGTAGATGGACCCTGCAAGTCTGTATCCCTGGCCTTATGGTTTTCCCTTGGGTTTTTTAAAGGAGAAAGTCTGCGCATCTGTTTTAGTCCCCTTTTGCTACCAATGCTCACTCCTCTAGTTCCTTGGGCGGTTATAGCAAAAACCTTCAGTGTGAACTACCCACCAACAAGACAGCTGGAAAATCCCCAGATTTGGCGATTGTGCGCTGAAATCCCAACCCCCTTCTGCTTCCATGACCTGCATATAAATTCAGATCCCTTTGAGAAGTCTTCAGGTTTGGAAAAGCACTACCTGCTCCTAGAATCTTGGATTTAAACCTCATCCTGGACAGCGAATGACAAGGAAGGAGTAGCGCTATTCTGCCCAGTTAAACACTAGATAGAATTTTTTATAGCGGTGGAGTCAGTTCCTTGGATTGGATTCAAGGTTTTTGCTTTGGGGAAGAATTGAGTCTGCAGTAGAAAAAGGCAGAGACGTTCAAGCGAAGCCTGGCCTGTGTGCGCCCAACGAACTAAGATGAAGATTGACTGACTCATTTGCAAGTTCTCAGTAAGTATTAAATACGAGCTGTGTGTCTAGTTACCTTGCCTCATTACTAATAGTGGAAAAGAGGAAAAAATAGCTGCTTCTGCTCAGAGTTCATAGGAAAAGGGAAAAAACCTTACAGAAGAATTGGACTACAGTAGAGGGTTAAAAAGAACACACTGCTTAAAGTAGAAGAAAGATCTTTTTCTTCCCTCTTTGCAAGGTAGTCACTGCAGGAGGGCTGGGTGCTGTCAGCCATAATTTGGGCAGGCTTGGTGGCACAGGCCGGACCCACAGAGGCGGCGTTTTGTCAGCTGCGGCCTTCCATTCAGCAGTCTCTCTGCCTGGTCTGCTACAGCTTGAATTCCTCCCTTTCCTCTCACCTTGGTTCTGCTCCCACTAGGCTACACTGCACTGATGAAGACAGGGCAGACTAACCCCAGTCCTGCTCTCCGGTGTAGTTCTAAGAGAACTTTCCCTACAGACCACATAGGTCTGCAGAAATGAGGGTGCTTGAGGCTGGCCCCACTACTTCAGCCTTCCTTAGTGAGTCTCCACTATCTTCCTGTGGGCCCGTAATCTATTGTGCTGGTTCTGAGGCTAGACTCTGGACTGCCAGTCTCACCTGGGAATTTGTTAGAAATGCAACTTCCGGCTTATGCTGACTGAGGGTGCATCTGGGCTGTCTGTTGTAATCAGCCCTCTGGAGGGTGTGATGCAAACTGAAGTTCAATAACACTGACCTATAGGATCTGCCCTGGGGTTTACACTTCCATTCTTAGCCACACCTCATCCCAGCAGGCCATCGCATTCATCCCACACCCTGCTGATGAAAGCGGATAAAGGTTATGGAAGTTCCTCTAATCCGAGCCTGGGGAAGGACTGCAGAACAAGAATGGCTGCAAAGGAGAAATTCCCTCATTGTCCCCCCTGCCCCCACCCCGGCCCTGCCCTCCATGACCCCTGGCTTCTGTTCCCCATCAGACCTCACTCCCAGTGTCTGCATCCTCTGGCTGATCTGCAGTGTTGGGTGATTGGGGGGCTCCAAACCTATCCAATCACTGCACTCATGTCAAGACCCTCCCTGCTGTTAAACCGTCTTCCTGTGTACTCCCTGCGACCTCTCCCACAGCTGCTGTTTTGACTTACTTAACAAATTTTAGTGAGTTTATGTTTGGCTTTGCAATGCTCTTAACCAATGATGGCCAATCTAGGCTGCCCATTTAGGGATTAAAAATCCTGGTCCCTGCTGGCTCAGTCAGTGGAGCATGCAACTCTTGATCTCCCAAGTTGTGAGTTCAAACCCTATGATGGGTATAGAGATTACTTAAAATCTTCAAAAACAAGACAAAATAAAACACCTGGGCATTAAAAAAAAAAAAATCAGATGCTTGAACACTACCTCAGAGTTTTTCATTGGTCTGGGGTGTAGCCTGGGCATCAGAATTTTTCAAAGCTTTCCTTGTAATTCTGTGGTGTAGTCAGTATTGTAAGTCATTCTCAGGGCTCCTGGGTGGCTCAGTCTGTTAAGCATCTACCTTCGGCTCAGGTCTTGATCCCAGGGCCCCTAGGATCAAGCCCCACATGGGGCTTCCTGCTCACTGGGGAGCCTGCTTCTCCCTCTGTCCAGCTCCTACCCCTGCACATGCTCGCTTGCTCTCGCTCGATCTCTCACTCTACCTCAAATAAATACATAAAATCTTTTTTAAAAACAAAAAATAGGGGCGCCTGGGTGACTCAGTGGGTTAAAGCCTCTGCCTTCGGCTCGGGTCATGATCTCAGAGTCCTGGGATCGAGCCCCCCATCGGGCTCTCTGCTCAGCGGGGAGCCTGCTTCCTCCTCTCTCTGCCTGCCCCTCTGCCTACTTGTGATCTCTGTCTGTCAAATAAATAACATCTTTAAAAAAATAAAATAAATAAAAATAAAAATATATATTTTAAACCCACCATTGCAAAGCACTCTACAAAAGCAGTGGCTTGCACACTTTAACACATGGAGAATCTTGTTAAGATCAGATTCTGGCTACCAGCCCTGGGCTGGGTCCTGCAATTCTACATGTTTAACAAGCCCACTGCTGTTTGAGAGCAGTAAGGCCTCAAACCCATCCTTGCCTTCCAACACTCCTCACTAACCTTGTTACTTAGAGAGACCACCTCACATGGTCCTTTAACTTTGTGAGTTTCCAGTGCTCGCTTCGGCAGCACATATACTAACTTTGTGAGTTTCCAGATCTTCACTTTTTTTCTTTCCTGCCAGTCATGTCCCCTCACCAAAGCTGACTTTCCCTTGTGCTTTACATTCCAACCTCTCCTGCTTACTTCCACATGCCATCAGTTAGTCTCTCCTCTCTTCCCTCCCTATGAATGTTCCAGTTTCCTCTATTTAAATATCACCTATTTATTTCTCTTTACCTTCATCCAGACTTTTCTTTAAGTTTATTTTTTCAGTAACATCTATACCCAACGTGGGGCTCAAACTCATGACTCCAAAGTCTTTACCAATAGAACCTGACATTTTTGTTTCTATGGCAATGTGGCTTCCTCCCCACCTTTCTAGAACTACTGACTTAGTCATGGAGCCTCTGCCAGATCCCTTTCACCGCCTTTACATCCTCTGCATGGCTTCGGCCCCTCTGGAACTGGTTCTCACAAGTGCCATGACCCACTTTCACCCATGTCTCCACAGCCTGCTCTCCCGGTTACCTTTTCTCCCTTCGTGTAGATATCTTCTTCCTAAGACTTGCCTCCTTTCTCCTCCTCTTCATGCACCTTCCTCTGGATGGTTACTATTGTCACCTGCAACTTCAGTTGTCCCTCTCTGCAGTTGACTTCCAACTTCAAGTCAGACCTTTTGCCATGCTCTGGCTGCCCTTTCCAAGTTCCTATTGGACATGGACACGATGTGTCCCTGCTGCCATTGTTCCAGGATTTTTATTTGTCACTGCTATAAATTTTTTTTACCGAAATGATTGGCAGTTTCATTTCCTTTACTCTGCTTATTTTTAACATCCTTTCTTAACCATTTTATTATAATAAACATTAAAACTGGGGGTGCCTGGGTGACTCAGTGGGTTAAAGCCTCTGCCTTCAGCTCAGGTCATGATCGCAGGGTCCTAGGATCAAGCCCCGCATCAGGCTCTCTGCTGAGCGGGGAGCCTGCTTCCCCCTCTCTCTCTGCCTGCCTCTGCCTACTTGTGATCTCTGTCTGTCAAATAAATAAATAAGATCTTTAAAAAAATAATAATAACAAACATTAAAACTAACATCTTTCCCTGTCCCTCCAATGTCATCCATTTATGTTTAAGTACAATATCCTGGCTTCATGGTTCATCTCTCTCTTTTCCTTTTAATCTTGACAAAATACACATACACTATTTGAACCATCTTTTAGTGTACACTTGAGTTGCATTAAGTACACCACTCGTTATGCAACCATTACTAGTGTCCATCTCCAGAACTTTTTTTATCCCATAGTGAAGATTTTTTCCCATTAAACTAACTCCCATCTCCCCAAACCCCTAGGAACCACTTTTCTTTCTGTGTCTATAAATTTTAACTATTTTAGGTATCTGAGATAAGTGGAATCACACAGTATTTGTCCTTTGCTTATTTCACTTAGTGTGTTTTCAGGGTTCATCCATGTTGTAGCATGTACCAGAATTTTATTCCTTTTTGAAGCTAAGGAGCATTCCATTGTGTGTGTGTGTGTGTGTAGACCACATTTTGTTTATCCATCCATCAGAGGACATTTGCGTTGTTTCCCTTTTGGGCTATTGTGAACAATGTTACAACAGACATGAGTGCAGATAAGTGTTGGAGGCACTGCTTTGCTTTCAATTCTGGGTGGGTGCCCAGAAATGGATTTGCTAGATCATACAGTAATTCTATTTTTTAACTCTTTGAGAAACTGCCTTACCAATTTCTGCAATTGCTGTTCCATTTTACATTCCCATCAACAGTGCTCAAGAGTTTGAATTTCTCCACATCCTTGCCCCCACATTTTCTGTTTTGATAGTCCCGTCCTAGCAGGTGTGAGGTAGTAGCACTCTTTTTTGTACACATCGCCATCCTCTGCTTTGTGGCTGCCACTTGAAACTCAACAGCCATCCAGACTTTTCTTCTACACTCTCTTCTTACCTACCCACTCCGGATGTTCCTAGTGAGGGCAATATATATCTTTTCCTGCTGATCCATGTTTCAAACCCTATTTGTCCTTGGCATGTTTAATCCACTGCTGGGCCCTTTCAATTCTTCACAAGAATCACTCACATCTCTTCCTGCAGGCAGATTCTCGTTTTATTTCTTGCCTGGATTATTGTAATCTCCTGGCCTTTCCAAACCCCTTGGTGCTGCCATAAACCTGAACCGTCCCCAATGGGCCCCTCCTCCATGTCCTAGATCAGCTTTCCATTGCCCACCGGGAAAAAAGTTATCATTTAGTGAACACCTTTTTTTTTTTTAAGATTTTATTTATTTATTTATTTGACAGAGAGAGACCACAAGTAGGCAGAGAGAGAGGGAGAAGCAGACTCCCTGCCGAGCAAAGAGCCCAAGGTGGGGCTCGGATGATCCCAGGACCCTGAGATCATGACCTGAGCCAAAGGCAGAGGCTTTAACCCACTGAGCCACCTAGGCGCCCCTAGTGAACACATTTTATGTGTCAGATATTAACTGCTAAATGTACTAAATGCTCTACATCTAAGTCTGAATCTCATTTCACAGATGAGGCTGCAGGCACAGAGAAGTAATTTGTTAAAGGTCACGCAGCGAGTAAGTGGTAGAATGGGATTCAAACCAGTCCAAAGGTAGTCTTATTCCAAAGCCGATTCTTAACCACGATGCTCTACTGCCTCATAGCAGTCCTATGAAGTGGCTGTCTCAATTCCCCTTTGATGAAGAAAGGCACTAAGTTAAATAGCTTGCCTGAAGTGAGGTAGTTATTAACTTGAAAGCTGGAATTTGAACCTAGGTCTGTAACATCAAAGTCTGTCCCATGCTGATTCTTCATTTCTCCCAAATCCTTGGCCAGACAACAAGGTCCTCTACCTCTGGGACCCAACATGTTACCAGCTTTATACCAGACAGTATCCCAATACTGTCTCATCCTCCCTTGCCCTAAATTAGACAATTTGCCATTAAAGAGCAGCTGGGCTTCAGTTTTAACCAGTGCCTACTTCTGGAAGCCTTTCCAGCTCTCTAAGCTGGAAGCACTCCTCAGCTGCAGCCCTGAGCTCCCCGCTCAGCTGTGACAGACATGAGGGCGGGGAGTGTGCCCCATCCACACTGCAGCACCCCCCGCTGAGTGCACGGTAGACCACTGAAAACACAGAAGCACTGGAGCAGGCGATCACCTGCAGCTGCAAAAGTGGGGGAGTCTGAGACACAGAAGTTAGCTTCTGGCCCCAAAAGTCTGGCAGAAGTGTTTGCATTGCATTGATTTTCCATTGTTTGTGCTCCTCCCGGACGTCCAGGTCTCTGAGTGGGTGGAATGTCCCCTCACCCCTACTCCCAGGCTGCCTGACTACACCCTTTCCAGCCTGAAGTTTTGTCCCAGTCATTCTACAACCAAGTAAACAGCTACCTGCTCGCCACCTGGGAAGGTAGGACTGGGCTTGGCTAGGCTGCATAGTGGCCTCTTTGGGGTTCCATTCAAACCCAATCTGCAGGTGTGAGAGAAGGGAGAGGGGCTGGGGACTGGAGTAGAGGAGGATGGCTTCGTGACCACCTGCCTTCCCCTCCTGCCCAGGTGAAAGGGCTGTGTGGGCATGAGGAGGGCGAGCCACTAACAAAAGAGGATTGTAAACCAGGCCTTCCTGCAGCTCACCAGTGATCGGGCCTGTTTCTTGGCATCCAGGAAAAGAAGAAGTTTCCTCACTGAAAGAGGTAAGTGTTTGTCTTACTTGTATCAAGCTTAGAGTTGGTAGGGAAAGATCCACTTCTAGCAAATAGTTGAGAAACAGGTCAGAGCAGCCAGTGGGAAAGGATCTTGTTTCATTTGTTGCACAGAGTAGGAAGGAGGTGGGCAAAAGGAAGTGGCCGCCCCCTGACAGAAGGCCAGCCCAGGCAACATCTAAGTCAGGAGGCAAGTTATTTCCTTGCCTAGTGTAAAGGGCTCAGCTCTGAAGAACTCTCACTTGCCCTGCTAATGAGAGGAGATAGAGAGAGAATGGTCCGCTTGCTTGAGTGTCTCCTCACAGGGTGATGAAATGAGGACAGCTGAAGAGCAGAACTGACTGTCTTGTGACAAGACTGACTGCAGAGTTAAAGTCGGTAGTGCCCCTCGTGGTTCATTGATTCCAGCATCTCTGTTGAATGCCTCTCCGCTTAGGTAAAACCCTAAGCCTCCTTGCCTCTCCCAGTAACTTACCACCCTGATGGGAGGTGGAGGTCAGCAGACAGTCCACTGTACTGCAGTGCGGTACCTGCCATAACTGGGTAGTAAATGGGATCACAGCAGAGGACTCCTAGCCAAGATTTGAGGGACTTAAGAGGGGCTTGTGGGAGAAGCTGAAGCCCAAAAACAATTTGTAATTTACTAGGTAGAGATGAGGAAAGAGTGTCCTAGTCACCAGGACAGTATGTGCAAAGCTCAGACGCAAGAGACGGTGACATGTTCTGAGAAGCGAGAGTTCCCAATGGCTGGCAGGGAGAGTATATTGGGGTGGGAGTGGGGGGTTGGAAGACACAGTCAAGTAGGAAAGTAGGGACCAGGTCAAGGAAAGGGGTAGGGAAACTGTCCTAAGAGCGGTGGGAAGTTAGCAGTGCCCTTTAGGCAGGGAAGTGCTTAAAAGGCAGACTCCCAATTGGGACCAGACTTGAACTTTTGCTTGCTTACTTGGCCATGTTTTGTTGTTGTCATTGTTTTTAACATTTTATTTATATGACAGAGGAGAGAGAGAGAGCACAACCAGGGGGAGTGTCAGGCAGAGGGAGAGGGAGAAGCAGGCTCCCCACTGAGCAGCGAGCCCCACATGGGGTTCTATCCCAGGACCTTGGCACCATAACCTGAGCTGAAGGCAGATGCCCAACGGACTGAGCCCCCCAGGCATCACTTACTGGCCATATTTGTAGAGCTTGGATTTGAAGGAAGCAAGGCTGAAGGCCGGGGACAGAATGGAGAGGTGCTCCAGACAGTGGGTGACACCCGTGTGATCAAGCAGTGGAGTGGCTGGTGGGTCCACAAGAGACTTACAACAGCTTTTTTCTACCCATGATGAAGGGCCTGTTTACCCTGTCCATTATGGACAAATAATTTTGTAAAATGCAATAAAAATGAATTGCTAGAGAAATAGAATTTTTAAAAAATGATAAAATATAAACTCACATATTCCTTAGTAAATGCTAAAATATGGAATTCCTTAAGATACCATAAAAATTTCTAAGCCTTTACTTTCAATTTCTGTACTTGTCACAGACCAGCATTGAACCAACACCTTGAGTAGCACTGAATTTAAGAGGAAAAACTGCCAGAACACAGTGCCTGATTAGTGGTAGGTGAGTAAGAGGGAAAGGATGAATCAAAGATGGTGTGTTTTCTTGGCCTGAATAATTGAATGGCTGACAGT
This sequence comes from Taxidea taxus jeffersonii, assembly GCA_003697995.1. Lineage (NCBI taxonomy): Eukaryota > Metazoa > Chordata > Mammalia > Carnivora > Mustelidae > Taxidea > Taxidea taxus. The sequence continues at coordinate 27,333 of RCUC01161998.1, read as the reverse complement.
GCGGCATTCAGAGCTAGGGAACCAGGAGGAGGAACAGCAGGCTTAGATGGGTGGACACAAGTCAAAAGAGGTATTACCATTCTGCATGAGACGGGGATGGCCCAGGAGCTGATTATGATGATGGCGAGGGGCGGGGGGCAGAGCCTGAGCTGCAAGTCCATTAGTCATGAGCAAGTAGACAATGACCAAAGCCTAGGAGGAGATGGACTTTAGGACAGCTGTGTGGAATGGAAGGAGTTGAGAACCTTGGCAGGACTCTGTGGGCATCAGTGAGCAAGGACACTGGTCATCGGAGGCTGGGGAGCCACTGGAAAGAACCAAAGAGTCCACAGAAGTCAAGATAATAGAATGTTTTAACATGGGAAGAATGAAAAGCTGTGTAATCAGGAGCTCAGAGAACCCTGGCCTGCTCTGGTCCCTGCAGCTCACCACCTAGAATCATCCCTCTGAATAGTTGTGTCTCTGGACAGCCTCATTCAAAACATGATCCTGGGAAACAATGTAATAATTACTTTAGGGGCACTTGGCTGGCTCAGTCCGTAGAGCATGCGATTCTTGATCTCAAGGTATTGAGCTCAAGCTCAGGGTGTAGAGCTTACTTTAAAAAAAAAAAATTACCTTACAGTTTTCTGTTCTTTCCAAATTTTTTAATTTTTCCAGTACTTTAAATTCTTTAAGAAATAGAATAATGGATCATTATTAACAACAACAACAAAAAAGAACTGATCACCGCCTAAGCATCTGTTAATTAGCTATCTCCTAGGGAAGCACACAGGATGGGTCCCAGTTACGCTGTTAGGCACAGGATCCCTAAATGAAACAGGGTAATGTAGTTGGGCTGGGCTCTGCCATGAGGACTCCCTTCCAGCCCCAACAGAACCTGTTGCCTAGGACCATCCTTAGCCAGCTTCTTGTTTGCAAAACAGAGCCTGCAGTGGGGTGGGGAAGGGATAAACCATCTCGTTGTGTACACACACACACACACACACAGCAGAGATGGTCCGGGAAATGGGCATCTAAGGAGTCAAAGACTAGTCTGGTGCCACTCACTAGCAGAATGGTGTCTGCCTGCCAAGTGAGGGGCGCCTTCTCACTGACTTCCCACAGAGCAGGAGGACATAGGTCCCAGAGTCTTGGCTTCTCTCCAAGTGCCTCTCCCTCCCTCTGGGCCGCTTCCTCTCCTAGCACTTCTTGCAGTTCCTCAGTGCCTCAGGTCTCAGACTTCCCCCAGCTCCATGGTTCTTCAGCCCTGGACAGTTGCCCCATCTAGGCCCTTTTTTCTTTAAAAAGTTTTCTCCCAGGGACACCTGGGTGGCTCAGTCAAGCCTCTGCCTTCTGCTCAGGTCATGATCCTGGGGACCTCAGCGGGGAGTCTGCTTCTCCCTCTCCCTCTTCTCCCCTGCTCCTGCTCTCTCCCTCGCTCTATGTCAAATAAATAAATAAAATCTTAAAAAACAAATTCCTCTCCTAGCTATCCCTTGTCCTCTGCACCCTCCACCACCTTAATCCTTTTCTCTCTACTTCATTGCTTTGCCATGATGCCACCTAACTGGTCTCTCACAGGAAGTTTCCTTTTCTCAACCCCCTCTTCCTTAATTACTCTCCTCATACAACATTCGACATGGTAGTTTCCCCCTTAAAAGCATTCAGTGTTTTCTAACTGCCTGTAGGATCAGATATGTGAAAAGATACTTAATTTGGGAGACACAAACTATCAGGGAAGCCCAGGGCTCTCCACAACTGGCCTAACCTACTTTTGCAGCCCTTTTCCACTGTTCTGGTGAGCGAGCCAGGGCAGTCGCTGTCCCTCAACCCTTAGCTTGGCCCCCTGTGCTCACACAGTGTTCACATCCAAGCCACCTCCCCTTCCTCTTCTCCTTATAAACTTGCCCTCATTTTTTAAGTCCACTTCTAGATGCTCCTCCAAGCCAGCCCAGAATGACCTTGTGCATCTCTGAATTCTTGCAGTATTCACTGTCTAAGCAGCTCAATTGCAGTGGAATGGAATTTGAGAGTTATTTAAAAGTTTCATTTACTGAGAACTCTTTGGCTACCCAGTTACAAAAACAAATTCTAATTTGCTTAAGACAATAAGTCAATTCATAACAAACAAACAAAAAATCCCCAAAACAACAACAGAAAGACAAGTTCAACAATTCATTAGAGGTATAGTGGAATACCCCTTCGGTTCCTAAGGTCAGGAAGGAAGCGGGTCACTAATCATCAGGGTTTGAGACCCACCAGAAACCCCCGCTCTCTCTCCTGTGGTTCTGCATAAAGCAGAGGTGAATAAATCACCTCTTACTACAAAATCATCTCTCTGTTTCCCAAACCACATGACAGTAAACATGACTACCAATAGGTCCCAAGGGTTGTATGTTACAGACAAAAACTTGAAAGAGGCTATACAATCTCTCTCTTTCCTAAAATACCTGTGGAGGAGACTGAATGACCTAGCTTAACTTAGGGGCCCATCCTCAGATAATCAACATTTCCCAGGAGGATATTGTCACATTTTAAGAATATGGCAGTCCCTACCAGGTGAATGGTGATAATGGAGACATTATCCATGGGATAATGGAGACATCCACCATGTGTATCACTACATTCTATCCTCTGATGCCTACGGACATGCAAACACATATTATTTCCCATCTATCCAGATTTCCTGCTTTTTTTTTAAGATTTTATTTTTTTTTAAAGATTTTATTTATTTATTTGACAGAGATCACAAGGAGGCAGAGAGGCAGGCAGAGAGAGAGGAAGGGAAGCAGGCTCCATGCTGAGCAGAGAGCCCAATGTGGGACTCGATCCCAGGACCCTGGGATCATGACCTGAGCCGAAGGCAGAGGCTTTAACCCACTGAGCCACCCAGGCACCCCAAAATTTTATTTTTTTATGTAATCTCTATCCCCAACGTGAGGCTTGAACTCATAACTCCAAGATCAAGAGTCACATGCTCTACCAACTGAATCAGCCAGGCATCCCTAAATTTCCTACTTCTCATAAGGTTCAATAATCATGTGTCAAATTATAAATATACTTAACTTCCCAATGTGATAACTCAAAGTCATGAGCAGGTACTGCATCCAGAGGCAACCACAGGGAGCCTCCGTTACCCAGTTAAAGACTTTTTCTTTTTTTTTAAAAGATTTTATTTATTTATTTATTTGACACAGAAAGAGATCACAAGTAAGCAGAGAGGCAGGCAGAGATAGAGGGGAAAGCAGGCTCCCTGCCGAGCAGAGAGCCCCATGTGGGGCTCCATCCAGGGATCCTGGGATCACAACCTGAGGCCCAACCCACTTAGCTACCCAGGCACCCCCCACTTTTTTTTTTAAACAGTCCTTTCCCACCTTGGTCGCAGAGAGTTACAGATGTAGATCCTTATAATTTTGTGTCCCAGTGCTTAAATAATTAGTATTACTTCCCCAACACTCCCCAAATACTGTACTTTTCTAAATTCTATTTTTAAAAGAAAGGAAGGACACCTGAGTGGCTCAGTCAGTTAAGCGGTTGCCTTCGGCTCAGGTCATGATCCCAGGGTCCTGAGTGCCACCTTGGGCTCCCTGCTCAGGGGGAGCCTGCTTCTCCCTCTGCCTGCTGGTCCCTCTGCTTACTCACTTTCTGACAAATAAATGAATAGAATCTTAAAAAAAAAAAAAGGAGAAATACTATCTATTATTCAATAGTCTAATACATAAAGCACTCCTTAAGTGATAAGACTAACTAATTTAGGGACACCTGGCTGGCTCAGAGGAGCCCATGACTCTTGACCTTGGGGTCCCGAGTTCGAGCCCCACATTGGGTGAGAGATTACTAAAAAATAAATATAAAGTTTTAAAAAGGATAGATAATTTAATGAATATCCATTTGTTTGCTAAATTCTTTGGCAATGTAGGGAGCTCCTGGCACATGGCTGCCTCAGGGTCTGGCTTGCTGGAAGAATTTCCCTTGCCAACCCAAGGATCCTTCAGATCCCGTATGGAGAGAACAGTGCCAGGGAGAGCGCTGGTGGGAGGGTGCACTGTATCACTCCGCAAGTCTATTCCCATCAGGGCTGGAACCAGGAGAACCCTAAACTCGGAGGAAGCAGGAACCTTGTTACTGTTCTCAACTCTATCCCTGCTGCCTAGAACTGTGACTGGCACACAGTGGGCCCTCCACAAGTATTTGTAAAATGACTAATTCTTGGGCCTATGGATTGCCTTAGGGGTTGAGCAAACATGGACCCTATTGCCAAACGTGGGATTTTTGTGGTGAGGACCTCTTTAAAACCTTTGCTGGCTGACTGTCAGTTTCCTCTTTGTTGACTTGGTTTGCTAATGCGTTCACCGGTGCCAGAAATCTTGTCAAGGCCTAGCCTTTGAATACTAAGTCTGTTCTAAGGAACTGTGGGCCTGGGATTTCCAGTGGCCTGGCCCAGTGTCAGGCTGGGGGGTGAGGTTGGTCCCCACTACTCGCACGCTTGTCACATACCAATAGGCGTGAAGGTTGGAGACGTTGGAGGTTGGAGACATTATCACATCCCATTATCCCGCCTGCCGCATGGAAAGGCAAGTGGCCCTGGGACTGGGTGTCCCTAATTTCTCTGGCTTCTCTTAAATACCCCTGCTCCAAAAGCCAGCAAACCACAATTTATAAATTTAAGTAATTTAGTTCTAGAAAACGCAGGGAATATGGCTGCAAGATTCTCAATTATTTGAGTCTCTGGTTTCAGACTGACAGGGTTTCATACTTGTTCTGTTGTTTCCTGTTCATTTTTAAGGTGGCTATCTAGAATTACATCTCTTCCTTTCTCTCCCAACAACTTACTAAGGTCTCAAAGACCAGTGAGTACATGTGAATTTCCTGACATTTTCCCCTAAGTACCCTAAAGCTCCAAGCTCTTGGACGACATGGTTGGAGCCACCAGAGATGAAGGTGGGCTCCTCCCCAGACCCGCCAGCCCCCTCAGGTCTGGGCCCTGCTTTCTCTCAGCTAGGCCCATGCTTTAGAGTCTGTAATTTGCAAATCCTCCCTCTCTTTGCTAGTTTTGGGGATAATTAAGTCTCTTTTGGGTGGGTGTATCAGATACACATTCTAGCAAGTTAAGCAATAATGACCTAATTGATTGACAGGACAGTTGAGTGTTTCACAGAATCCAAAGACAGGCGTGTGACCGACATTTCAGGGGTGAACTGGAAACTGGGATTTGAAACATTAGGATGATCTCCATCTTCTCTTTCTCTTCTAGATGTGCTTGCTTCACTTTTCTGTTTCTTTCTCTGCAGACCAGCTTCCTATTTCTCAAACAGATCCAAGTTTTACCTATTCTAGGTCCATACACTGTGTTACAAAACCATTCTTGCAGTTTCTCAGACCAACAACTTAACTACTTTTGTGTCTCACAGCTGTTTCATCAGGCAATCCTGGGGGCCTGGCCCTCAGCACACATCCATTATTTGTTTGAGAAAGATAGCTAGAATGAGCAGGGGCAGAGGGAGAGGGAGAAGCAGGCCCCCACACCTCCCACCCCCTGCCAAGCAGGGAACCCAAAGCAGGACTCGATCCCAGGACCCTGGGACATGACCTAAGTCTAAGGCAGCCACTGAACCGACTGAGCCACCCAGGTGCCCAAATATACAACGATAATTAAACCACTCTCCCACCCACCCCACCCCCGACCAGCAGCTGTGACCTCTTGCCTAGATTCCTGCAGTACTTTTATCTTGTGTCCTCTGCTCTCTATTCTCAACACAGCGGCCAAATGGTCCTGTCAAGAGCATGTAATTTCTCTGCTCAAAACTCTCCAGTTGGGGGCACCTGGGTGGCTCAGTGGGTTAAAGCCTCTGCCTTCAGCCCATGTCATGATCCTAGGGTCCTGGGATTGAGCCCAGAAGCTTCAGGCTCTCTGCTCAGTGGGGAGCCTGCTTCCCCCTCTCTCCCTCTGCCTCTCTGCCTACTTGTGATCTCTGTCAAATAAATAAATAAAATCTTTAAAAAAAAAAAAAAACAAACCTCTCCAGTTGTTTCTCTTTTCATTCAAAATAAAGCCAAAGACCTTCTGAGGCCTTCCAGGGTCATGTCCCACCTGTTGTCTCTAAGACTTTGTCTTCATTACCTACGCCTTATTCACGCTTCACTGGCCACCCTGTTGTTCCTTCCGGTCACCAGCCTCCCTCTGGATTTCAGGGCCTTTGCACTTGCTCTGCCCTGAGTGTTCTTTCCCAGATACCTGCATGGCTCGCTCTCTCACCTCCTTCAAATCTCAAGTCACTGAATGCTTCTGTGGTCAAGCCACCAAACCCCCACCCCACTGACATTTCCTATCTTCCTTCCCTTCTAAATTTGTTTTCCTCCAGAAAAAAAACCACCTGGTTTTCTTAGGATTTACTTATTCTTATTTCATTTATTGTCTCTTTCCTCCTTTAGAATTTAAGCCCCTGAGAGACGCCGGGGTGGCTCAGTCAGTTAAGCCTCTGCCTTCAGCTCAGGTCATGATCTCAAGGTCCTGGGATCAAGCTCCGCTCCCCCCTTGCTCAATGGGGAATCTGCTCCTCCCTCTCCCTCAGACCCTCCCCTCTGCTTGTGCGCACTCTCTCTCTCTCAATCTCCCTCTCAAATGAATAAATAAAAATCTTAAAGAAAAAAACACAAAAAATGAGAGAGAGAGAGAGAGAGCCCCTGAGAACTAGGATTGTGACCTTTAGTTCACTACTACATCCTCAGACCTAGAACAGTCAGTGCCTGGCACTCAATAATTTTTTTTTCTGATTGGATCAATATACAACAAGAGAAAGACTGATCTCTCTCTTTCCTTCCTTAAAACAAAATACTTGGAGACAACAGAAAATTGCTGGCAGCCTCAGGGATTAATGAGGAGCCTGGAAGAGGAAGGGAACCCTACAGCAGCTTGAAGGGAGCCTGGAAGAAAGAGGCATCTCAGAGCTCAAGCCTGGCTCCATTGGAACCTCCTGAGTACTCTTCCTGACCTTGTCCCCTTGGGGTCAAGCAGGACCCCTCCCCAGAAGCTGTGATTATTATTATGATTATAGCTTCGACTTTATGACATCCTCCCTGGTGCTTTCCATGTGTATCAATTACAAATAAGTCCAGAGACTTAAAGCAGCTTACTTAGTCTTTCAACAGAATCATAGTAAGTTTAGAAAACACATTTTAAGAGCCAAATATAACTTCAGAACGTTTCAAGTGTTTTACTATAGTTCGTGGACACCATGAGAGAGATTCCTAGTCCACAGCAACTCTTCTTAAAATCCTCTTTGGGGGGTGCCTGGGTGGCTCAGTGGGTTAAAGCCTCTGCCTTCTGCTCGGGTCATGATCTCAGGGTCCTGGGATCAAGCCCCACATCCGGCTCTCTGCTCAGCGGGGAGCCTGCTCTGCCCCCCACCTCGCGCCTGCCTCTCTGCCTACTTGTGATCTCTGTCAAATAAATAAATAAAATCTAAAAAATAAAAATAAAAAAAATCCTCTTTGGTACCCATCAGCTTCCCTCACCACCACTCCCACGGGCTTCTTCTGGACGCCCCAGATCTCCTCTCCCTGAGCCTTAGTTTGGGCTGGCTGCCCTTCTCTTTCATCGCCTTTCTTCTGATCTCGATCCCCAAAGTCCAAAAGGCCTGGGAAGGAAAAGGAACAGAGCAAGCTGGCAGCATCAGTATGTCAATAATGTTCTGTCCCAGCACATATGTGGGACATATATTCATGAGGCGAATGTTTTTCTATTTATTTATTTATTTATTTGACAGAGAGAATGATCACAAGTAGGCAGAGAAGCAGGCAGAGAGAGAGGAAGGGAAGCAGGCTCCCTGCTGAGCAGAGAGCCGGATGCGGGGCTCAATCCCAGGACCCCCGGGATCATGATCCGAGCCGAAGGCAGAGGCTTTAACCCACTGAGCCACCCAGGTGCCCCTGAGGTGAATGTTTTTCTGACCACCTTATAGAAAAAGAAGCCAGCCCACCGAGGCTTGCCAGGAAGGTGGCACAGGCTGGTCTCCACTGACACCTGTGTTCTATCCATTCTGCTGTGGTGGGCCAGAGTCAAGGGTACGGACTCCACATCTGCTTCAGCCAGCCATCCCCTGTGAGGAGCCGACTGCCTCTGTCCCGGGACCCACCAGCAGTCCTTGGCCCCCGGCAGAATGTCCACAAAGGATTTGAGGTAAACTGGACAAGCCAGCCGACTCTCTGGGCTGGGTTTCTGTGATAACAACACATCATTCAGCTTCTCTTCCTGATTCCTGAGTCCAGGCGAGGAGCAAGTGAGACTCATTTTCCCACAGTATACAAAATATGTATGTAAAATTTGTAATTGTTTGAACTGCATCTTCTCAGATTGTGAAATTTCAGTCACAGTTCTATTTGTTTTCACAAAGTTGTTTGCTTATCAGGGTTCAGATGTGAGAGAATTTATTATCTTTCCTTACTGCTTCCAGATAATCTACCTGCAAATATTTTGTTCACAGTCTACCGCTGTCCTGAAAGATAAGAAAATATTACTAGGTTTCAGGGAGACTGAGGGAGCTTTATTTTCTATCTTCAGTCTTCCAAAATTCCAGGATGAGGGGCTCACATTATGTAAAGTGTGACTTGACTTTTGGCTAGAATCAGATAGTCTCAATACTTCAGCCCTGGTGATCTTGTACTGACTAGAAGCCCTCATTGTCAAAAACGTGTTTTCTCTTATTATAAATAATAGCTGTCATTTACCAGTGCATTAATTTACTTAATCCTCACAAAATCCCTTGAGGCCAGTTTTACAGAGGGAAAAACAAAGGATCAGAGAAGCGAAGTAACTTGTTTAAGTAAACAGCATAGCCGGGATTCAAATGCTGTCCTGACTGACATTAAACCTGAAATAAAATTGAAGTCTGTTGGAAAACTTCTCCACATGTGGCTCTAAAGGTGGGGACCAGCCGGAGAACAGGCTCTTGGTGGAAGCTCTGAGAGCTGGCTCTGAGAGGAGCTGAGGACTTCCTGCACCCTGGTGGGGCCCCAGGGGGCAGAGTTGGCACTCTGGACCTCCTTCCCAAAAGCCTTTGCAGCATCCTAGCTTGAGAAGCTTTTCCCTGGGGGCAGTTAGGACAAGATGCCTCAGCCCTGGTGAGTGCCCTTGGAGGGGGGCGGCCAGACATTCCTGGCCCCTCGGCCCTCACCTGTCTCTGTAACTGGACCTGGTGGAAGGAGCCCCAGGTTGGCTGTGGGAGGTGCTGCTGTTGGGTGGGAGGCTGAGGAGAGTGGTCTCTGGTGTGGAGCTGAGGCTCCCAGAGGAGCTGCTGTTCTACCCTTTCTCCCTTCTGTTCCTGCTCTCCCGTCCTCCCCTTCCTGTCCCCCACCCCCACCCCTATCTGTCCTGGTTGTGTGCCTCCCTCTGAGCTCCTGTGTCTGTCTGCCTCCTTCAGTCATTCTGTGCCTCCGTCCTCCTCACGGCCTAGTGTCACAGCAAAACTCATCAATGGAGGTGTGGCAGGGCTTGTTGGGGTGACCTGTGTGTTCCCCATCGACTTGGCCAAGACTCGGCTGCAGAACCAGCATGGAAAAGACATCTACAAAGGAATGTAGGTATTGGTGAGGGGAATGGAGTGAGTAGGGAGAGGGGGACTTCTGGGGAGGGATATGGGGACTCATTCCTTCCAGTCTCTTTATTTAGGGAGTTGCGTGCATTGTGGGTTGAAGTGGAGTGGGGTGGGGGGTGTGCCCAGCAGGATTAGGGCACCTTATTAGGAGAAGGGGGGCTGAAGGAGCAGCGTCTTGCTCCCCACTGACTTCCTTTTCTGCCTTCTGCTTCTAGGATAGACTGCCTGATGAAAACTGCCAGGGCAGACGGCTTCTTGGGGATGTACCGAGGTGGGCTTATCATGCACCCCTGGGGGCCAAATGAGAACAGAGTGCACAGCCCAGGGCATCAGACCCTGTGGCTTTAGAGAACATTTCTGCCCAGCGAGCTCTGGGGGCTGGCAGGGTCGAGGGGGTGGGGCAGTGGCCTGGGCTACCAGGTGATCCTAAAGCCACATTTGCTTTTCACAAATGTTCCTTGGTGGAGACAGAGGCAGTTATGGTAAGGTTTGGGGTGGGGGTGGGGGACACCAGTGAGCACACTGAGGAGCCCAGAAGCCCTGGTTTCCATCCAGGCACCACTGCTGTCTCACTGTGTGATGCTGGAAGCAAGTGGTCTCCCCGATCCCTCTGCCCCGGTTCAGGGCTGTCAGGGCATCAGCTACTGAAAGCAGGGGAAAAGGCTGATGGGGAAGAGATGGAAAGGATTTTGAGCTCCTGACAGGGAGTTACTGAGTAGCTTTTCCTTGATGCAAGCCCTTGCTGTCCCTGTCCCCTGCAGTGACCTTACTCAGGGCTGCATCGCCATGAGTAGGGCTTGGAAAATTGATACAAATTTGGTGTTAAGAAGGAGCTGATATTGTAGTACCCCTGAGAAATAAAATAAAAACTGATGTGACTCAACAAAACTGCCAGTGGGACTGGGCTAGTAAAGCACAGAGTAATGGAAAGTGACCCCTGTCCCGTAGGACCTTATTACTGGGGCTTCATTTGAGGAGCCGTTCACTTATTAGGATGGGCAGCACTCTCAAGGATGAAAACGACTTCCTAATAACTGCACCAATGAGCCCATAAAGGAAACACGTGTCCAAAAGGGAAATGCGGAGGGAGGAGGGTCAAAGTCGGGAGATGAAAAAAACTTTCATGTTTCTATAAAATAGAGGAACTGTCTTCAACAGCCTCCCCAACAAAACCCCAATTGTTTCCAGAAACCTGCCTGGCTAGGTGTGATAGTAGGTTGTCTATATGAGTGACAGACTCCGAGGATTGTGACTTTTTTTTAAAGTAATTTATTTTTAAGTAATCTCTACACCCAACATGGGTCTTGAACTCACACCCCTGAGATCAAGCATTGCATGCTCCACTGACTGCGCCAGCCAGGCGCCCCAAGAAGTCTTCCCTTGGAGATGGACTTAGCTTGTCCTCGTTTTTACTTCCAGGAGCTGCAGTGAACTTAACCTTGGTCACTCCAGAGAAGGCCATCAAGCTGGCTGCCAATGACTTCTTCCGGCAGCTGCTAATGGAGGATGGGTATGGCCGGGTGAGGGGCTATGGGGTGGAAATCCTTCACTGCACGTTTATAGTTTGGGGGGATGGTAACAGGGAAAGGAACCTGTCTGCATGCATGTGAGTACGTGCACACAAATGGCGGAAGTCTAGTGTATGTTTTGGCAAGTGGGAAAATTAAAGGAGGGCTTGCCTGGGTGGTTCAGTCAGTTCAGTCAGCTGAAGCGCCTGCCTTCAGCTCAGGTCATGATCCCGGGGTCCTGGGATCAAGCCCCACATTGGGCTCCCTGCTCCCTACTCCCTCTGCCTCTGCCTGCTGTTCCCCCTGTGTGTGTTCTCTCTCTCTCTCCCTCTGTGTCAAGTAAATAAATAAAATCTTAAAAATAAAAGGAAAGTGAAAGGAGAAAAAGAGCTGGTGTAATTAGAAAGTTCTAGATGATAGACCATTATAGACTACACATATATTCATCAGCTAGTTGATGAACATTTTTTCCATTTTTATTGAGCTATAACTGCAGTACAACTCTGTAAGTTTGCACCCCATACTGTATAATTATATACTACATTATAATCTGTATACATTATACACTATATGATGATTTGATAGACGTATACTGTGAAATGTTTACTACAGTAAGTTTGGTTAACATCCATTACTTCCTATAGTTACCCAAAAAAGTTGTTTTTTCCCTTAAGATGAGAACTTTTAGGATCTGTTCCTTAGCTGCTGTCAAGCACACCATAGGGCAGATTAACTACAGTCGTCTTGCTGCGTCACATCCCTGTATTTCTTAGCTCGTAACTGCAAGTTTGTGACTATGGAGCGCCTTCAACTTCCTGTCCTCTGATGGCCACAAATTGGATCTCTTTTTCTATGAGTTTGAATTTTTTAAAATGTATTTATTTATTTGAAAGAGAGAGAGAAAACAAGTGGGGAGAGGGACAGAGGGAGGACGGGGGCTTGCGGAGTACATGACCTGAGCAGAAGTCAGAGGCTCAACCAACTTTTTTTTAGATTCCGCGTCAGTGAGATCCCTCAGTATTTGTTTTTATGTGTCTGACTTATTTCATTTAGCATAATGCCCTCGAAGTCTATCCATGTCTCAAATGGCATGGCAGCATTGCCTTCTTTTTTATGGCTGAATAATATTGTATGTATATACACTGCATTTTCTGTATCCATCTGTCCACGAACACACAGGTTGTTTCCAAATCTTGGCTGTTGTGAACAGTGGTGCAGTGGATGTGGGAGTGCAGCTAGTTCACCAATGAAGTGATTCATAGTGATGTATCTACCCCCCCCCCGGATGTATACCCAGAAATGGAATCACCTAGGGATTCTGTTTGTAATTTTTTTAGAGGAACCACCTTACTGTTTCCTACAGTGGCTCTACCAACTTGCATTCCCACTGACAGTGCACAGGCTTCCCCCTATACCATGTCCTTGCCAGCAGTTATCATCTTTTTTTTTTTTAAGTCCTGGTCCAGTATTGTAAAAAAAGGCAGTGGGGCACCTGGGTGGCTCAGATGGTTAAGCGTCTGCCTTTGGCTCGGGTCATGATCTCCAGATCCTGGGATCGAGCCCCGCATCGGGCTCCCTCCCTGCTCAGGAGAGTCTGCTTCTCCTGCTCCCTCTGCCTCTTCCACTGCTTGTGCTTTCTGTCTCTGTCTCTCTCTCAAATGAATAAATAAAATCTTTAAATTAATTAATTCAGTCAGTCAGTCAGTCCTGGCCCTGCCAGGTGGCTGGGTGGCTCAGCAAAGTGTCTGCCTCCAGCTCAGGTTATGATTCCCGGGTTCTGTGATTGAGCTCCGAGTCATCAGGCTTCCTGCTCGGCAGGGAATCTGCTTCTCCCTCTGCCCCTTCCCCTGGCTTGTGCTCTCTCTCTCTCAAATGAATAAATAAAAACCTTAAAAAAAAAAAAATTCCTGGGCCAGATGGCTTCCCAGGGAAATTCTACCAGACCTTTTTTTAAAGATTTTATTTATTTGAGAGAGCGAAAGCGAAAGGTCACAGAGGCACCCAGGCGCCCCTGACCTTTTTTTTTAAAGATGTATTTATTTATTTGAGAGAGAGACACAGCAGTAAGGGGAGAGACAGAGAGGGAAAGAGAGACTCTCCAGCAGACTCCCAAGTGAGTGCAGTGCCCGACACAGGGCTCAGTCCCATGACCTTGAGATCATGACCTGAGCTGAAATCAAGAATCGGGTACTTCACCAACTGTGCCACCCAGGTGCCCCTTATCATCGGTCTTTTTGATGTTAGCTATTCTAACAGGTGTGAGGTGATACCTCATTGTGGTTTTGATGTGCATTTCCCTGACGATTGGTGATGTTGAGCATCTTTTTATATACCTGTTAGACATTTGAATATCCTCTTTGGAAAATGGCTTTTCTAGGCCTTTTTCTATTTTTAAATTGTATTATTTATTATCATTTTTTTATTATCGAGTTGCATGACTTCTTTATATATTTCGATATTATCCCCTTGTCGGATATGTGATGTACAAGTATTTTTTTTCCCATTCCATAGGCTGCCTTTTCATTTTGTTGATGGTTTCCTTCACTGTGCACAAGCTTTCAAGGGTTAAAGTGGCTGCGCTTGTCTGTTTTTGTTCGTGTTCTTGTGCTTTAGGTGACCCACATTAAGGAGCTTTCCCCTGTGTTTTCTTCTAGGAGTTTTATGATTTCAGGTCTTACATTAAGTCTTTAATTCATTTTGAGTTAATTTTGGTGAGTGGTGTAAGAGAGAGGTCCAGTTTCATTCTTTTACGTGCGAACATCTGATTTTTGCCAGCATAATCTATTGAGAATGTCGTTTTTCCATGGAGTACTCTTGGCTCCCTTGGCCACTGAATATGTAGGCCTGTATTCCTGGGTTTTCAGTTCTGTTCCATTGATCTGTGTGTCTGTTATTATGCTGATGAATTTCTAAAAATGAACTCCCAAACACTTTCTAGTACTATCTGTGCCTCCCACTGCCCTGGTGATACTGCTTCAGGGACTGGGGACAATCAGATCCGTGCAATGGGTAGTTTCAGTGCACTCGTTTCAACTTCTGTGCAGGTGCTACCTCCCTGGCAGCCCGTTTTAAATTTAGTTTCATGTTTTAAGGAGACTGTGTTTGAGGGCCAGGTGATGATTTACCCAGCTGGGTGAGTGGCAGCTGATCAGAACAAGGCTGAGTACCACGCAGGGAAAGTCTCATCTACCAAGGGTCTCGGGCAGACAGGCCAGGATGGGTGGCTGGGCTGGCCTGTCACTGAAGGAGCCTGACTCACGGTCCCACAGGATGCAGCGGAATCTGAAGATGGAGATGCTAGCCGGATGTGGAGCTGGGATATGCCAGGTGGTGGTTACCTGTCCCATGGAAATGCTCAAGATACAGCTGCAGGATGCTGGGCGCTTGGGTGAGTCCTATCCTGATTCCACGTGGGATTAGCAAAGGGCTGTGATCAGAATAGATTTCCCCACATTCTGCATTCATTGGCTAGACTGTGTGATTCAATCAGCTTTCCAGGTCAGTAGAAGTCCTTTTTTTTTTTTTTTTAAGATTTTTAAAATTTTTTAAGCAACTTGGGGCTCAAACTCATAACACTGAGATCATCAAGAGTCATGTGCTCTACTGACTGACCTGCCCAGGTGTCCCTAGAAGTCTTTAGTTAATGGCTACCATTCTAGATTTCAACACTCTTCTAATTCTAAAACAAACAGCAGAACTGAGAAACTTGGTTCAGAAGGTAACCTAATACCTCTATCAGATCACCATGAGCTTTAGGCTTGACTTCCTAAAGATTTTAAGAAGAATCAACAGCCTGATCACAAACACTTCAGTCAGTAGACCTCATGTTCTGCTCTATTATATTATGCTATAGAAGCTGGCCTTTGGTGGGAAGGCATCATAAGGAAAAAGAAAACCATTCCTATTCTTTTGTTTTCTTGGAAGTGAATTTTGTCCCTTTCTAAGATCCTGGTCCTCTCAAAATTACCAAGTGGTGTAAGTACCAAAGCATAGATTAAGAACCAGGGTTTGCTGTCCAGTGGAAGAGAGGCCACCCCCAGTGGGGAGGGACGGAGGGCTTCTCCTCGGTGGTGAACCACCGTGCCTGCATTAAAGAAGTGGGCGTGTGAGCTGCCCAGCCTAGCACCTGGTAAGGCCCTCAATAAATGTGGATGCCCTTCCCTTCCTCAAACCCACTGTGCGCACATGCTGTGCTAGATCCAACCAGCTTTGTAGGTTGGAGCAGACTAGCCTGAAGCTCATGAAACTGCAGCAAGAATAAGGTTTGGGCACTGGGAAGCCCGTGTTCTGATCTATGAAGAGTAAAAGCTCTGAAACTCAGTTTTCAACTTGGATGAGAGTGTCAGTTTTCCTAAACCACTTTAAGAGAAGGGAAGGACAGGCTAGGAGTGAACAGGGAACCATGGGCACGTAGGACAACAGGGAACATAAGGCTCACTGATGAACCTCCTCCTTCAGGCTCCTTGTCTGAGCCTTCGCCCGGCTCGCTGCCCCAGGAGCAGATGTGCGGAGCAGATGTGCGCTCGGTGGTGTCTCAGTGTGAGGTGTCACCTGCTGGCCGTCAGACGAAACTGGGGCCAGAAACTGCTTCCTTGGAGCAAGGGCGCAGAGTCTAGACAAAGCTGCTCCAACGGGAGAATTAAGAAAACGAACAGTCACACAGTTTCAGCGCATTGAATCCTGTGGTCATGAATGGGACTCAGCCATGGTTGAAATGCTGTCCTTGCAATGTTCAGGAGAAAACCATTTCCCTTCTATTTCTTAGATGTTGAACTCATCCAGTTATGGGCTCTGAATTATTCAACTAAAATGAAGAACCAGGGACGCCTAGGTGGCTCAATTGGTTAAGCGGCTGCCTTCGGCTCAGGTCATGATCCCAGCGTCCTGGGATCGAGTCCCACATCAGGCTCCTCCCTCGGCAGGGAGCCTGCTTCTCCCTCTGCCTCTGCCTGCCTCTCTGTCTGCCTGTGCTCGCTTGCTTTCTAACAAATAAATAAATAAAATCTTTTAAAAAAAATAAAATCTTAAAATAAAATTCGGACTATCCTCAGAACTCCAGTAGGGATGTGAGCCTCACCTCTGAGCTGTCCCAGGGTGAGGAGGCAGGAGGCACGCTCCCTGCCGGGGCCTGGCTTGTGATGGGGTCTGTCCTCTCCCTTTCCGCAGCTCATCGTCAGGGCTCGGCCTCAGCACCTTCCTCCTCCAGGTCCTACAGCACGGGTTCGGCTTCCACCCACAAGCGCCCGTCCGCCACCCTTATCGCCTGGGAGCTACTCCGCACCCAGGGCCTGGCTGGTCTCTACAAGGGCCTGGGTGCCACTCTCCTCAGGTGAGGCTTTCTTCCTGAACTTGGGACCCAGAAGGGACCCGGGGAGGAGGGAGAGGGCATGGAGGCCAGCGGGAGTGTGGCCCCAATCTGTCGCTGCATTCTTCCTGGAAATTCAAAGGCCAGAGAGCAAACTATCTCCAGGCTTCCTATTTGGCGCAGAAGTGAGCAGAATTGCACAGGATGGGTGCCTGGAAGACTAGTTTGAGGCCCCTTCTGCAGTAACCAGACCACACGAGTATGAGATGTTCTGTGGCCCACAGGCACCTAAGAATGTCCTATGGACAAAGGACTTCCGATCATTACTAAGTAAATGAGCACAGAGTCCCCTCATTTACCTTGCTAGTTGGCCAAAATCCTTGGAGTTGATCAGAAGTGTGCCAGGAAAAGGGCTGGTTTTCTCCTACCACTGGGCAACAGATAAATGAACTTCACCTTCCTGCCCACCCCCCCCCCCCCTTAACACGTAGCTTATAGAGCTCCTCACCAGCCACTCTTTCAACTCACGCTTACCTCAGCCAGTCCACGCATTCTCCCAGGGCGTGTCCCGGTCCCTGCATCTGGGCCCAGTCCTTGAGGAGCCCTACAGGTGCTGGGAGGGCAGAGTGATATGCCAGGATGGGGCATGCAGGCCGACCCATCGTTCCCCTTCCACCCTCTGTTGCTCCACATTATCATGGGGGCCAGTGAAGGAAGGGGTAACTGTGGGCTTGTCTCTGACAAGCTGGGCTGGGCCCTGGGCTTAGGGAAAGGCTTCCTGCCTGAGCAGCAGGCAGCTCACCCCTCATGCTCTCCTGCAGAGACATCCCCTTCTCCATCATCTACTTTCCACTGTTCGCCAACCTTAACAACCTCGGGCTCAACGAGAGCACAGGGAAGGCTTCCTTCGCGCATTCCTTCGTGTCAGGCTGTGTTGCAGGTTCTGTAGCTGCCGTCACAGTAACACCTCTGGATGGTAAGTGTGTCGGAGATGGGGGTTTTCAAGGACTACCCCACTTTACAAGTTAGACAGCTGCACATTCGTCTAGAGGATAAGTAGTCATCTACTTTTCGGATAGAAATGAAACAGCTCCCGGGCGCCTGGGTGGCTCAGTGGGTTAAGCCTCTGCCTTCAGCTCAGGTCATGATCTCAGGGTCTTGGGATCGAGCCCCGCATCGGGCTCTCTGCTCAGCGGGGAGCTTGCTTCCCTCTCTCACTCTGCCTGCCTCTGTCTACTTGTGATATCTCTGTCAAATAAAATCTTAAAAAAAAAAAAAAAAAGAAATGAAACAGCTTCAACCTGAGAACTCTTGGATCACAGCCTATGGCCGCCAGTAGAAACTCAGCAAGGGTCTCCCCAGATAAAGTGGAGCCAAGGAGACCTTCACTCCCTTTCTTATCCGTGACAAGCTCACCTTCTAGGTGCTGATTTTATTAGCTTTTCATCCCCCAGTGGAGTTTTCAAAGCGGAGGCTAAAGACAGGAGGAGGAGTGTAACAGTGTCAGACCACACTTTTCCTATCTTCAGGGCTACTCCCGGCTGCTCTAACACACAGGTGGACCTTTCTATAGTGTGAGTAACCTGAAAGATCATGTCATTTTAATTCTTTCATTTCATAAATGAGGCCCAAAGAGCGGAAGATCTTTTACTACAGATCACACAATGGCAGACCTGGCCTCAGGATTGTTTTGTGTATGCTGGCTCTAATGGGAAACTGCTTCATGTTGGCGGGAGGGGGCCAAAAGCCAAACGTTCACTACTTATCTTCACTTTTGTTTTAGTTTTGAAAACGCGAATCCAAACCCTCAAAAAAGGCCTGGGTGAGGACAGCTACAGCGGGATCGCTGACTGTGCCAGGTGAGAAGCGGGCAGCCCTGCAGAGGCTGGGGCTGGAGGGCTGGGGTGGTCCCTCTGCCTTGCGGTCTACCTACACCCCACCTAGAGGACAATTTCATCACTGTACTAGGCTGAGCTCTGGCTTTCTTTGATACGTGTTCCTTCCCTTCACCTCTCAAAAAAATAGGACGTACTGGGAGCTTTCTCCTCATTTGCACTACAGCATTTCTCCAAGTCTAGTCAGACTGAACTGATTTCCCACGGCCCAGACCCAGCTGCATAGTGACCCAACTGTGCTCACATGGTGCCTGGGACCAGGCTTCTACACGCAGGGGAGCCCGCTGGGAAAATGACACCTACTCTCCAAGGGAAGATGTACAAACGTCAGAAGGGGGCTATCTGCAGTGCACACCTGCCAATCTGCTCACGGGGCTCTTCTCTCTCTGCAGGAAACTCTGGATTCAGGAAGGACCATCTGCCCTCATGAAAGGAGCAGGCTGCCGGGCCCTTGTCATAGCCCCTCTCTTTGGGATTGCCCAAGGGGTCTACTTCATTGGTATTGGGGAGCGGATCTTAAAGTGTTTCGAGTAGAGATAGCTGGAGCCCAAGTCCCCTGCCATCTCTCTAGCCCATTCAACTTCAGCTAGATGGGGACGAGCAAGATGGCCCATCCAGGTTGTATTTTGTCCTCTAACTTGTAGTGCTACCTCAATCTCTGAAGAAACACTCTTATTCTAATAAGCTGGGTATAGTCCCTTTCTCCCTTCACAACTGCCTTCTCTTTGAGGCTACAACTACCAGCGAGCTCAAGCAGCCCCTAACCACCTACTTTTCAACAAGAGAAACAGGACCATGTGTGGGTCGAATTAACTGCAGACCCTTAACACTTAATAAAGATAGAAAAATAAAGGTCCTTTTTACATTTTCCTTTTCTACTTCACAAACTCTATACACTTGAGTCAGTTTGAGGATTTAGTGTTAATTCTGAATTAAATAACTTATGGTTAGTTCTAGTACTGATTTTGGGAAAGAGGAAGATCAGAAGTTCAAGAGGACCATGAAAGCCCTCAAAGTCAGCAGAGTTGGAAACCAAGCAGATCTTTTCAAATCGTGAAGGCTGCAGGATTAGGCTAACCAAGCCACAGGGGCCAAGGCAGGGCAACTAACCCCACTCTCAACCCCACCCCGGCAGGTCCTCCCTCCAGGGCACAGCTCTCCCACCCTGTCCATGGAACACGGTTTTAAATAAAATGAATTCATATCTCATCTTGTCGATCGTGGGAGAAGCAGACAGGCTGCAGTGAATGGTTTGCTCTCTATTGTCCCTGTCCATTTCAGAAGCGAGGTACATCCCAATGATACCACAGCAGTCCCTCCACGGGCTCTTCAGGTGACTGCTTCGGAGGCTGGGGGACAGCAGATGGGTCACACTCGGTTTTCAGTCTTGATTCCATCACTGCATAATTGCATCACCTTGCGGAATGGGTTCGCTGTGACAGTCCCCATGTGCCTTAATTCCTTCCCCAGAGGGCTGCTGTGGAGAGATGCTGGCAACACAGGGGCTTCAGGTCCTCAGTAAACAATGCCTATGCCAGGAGTTGGCACTTCCGTTAGTCCCCACCTCGTCTCAAATGTCACTGACATTAATGAAAAACGATCAGGCTCAGTAGCTGCGTTCTCTACTGGGAGGACCATGTGTGAGTACAGACTGTAGAGACAGACCCGAGTTAGACCCCCCCACCTCTACCCCATTGCAAGGCCCTGGGCAGTTCTTAGTGGTCATGGGGGGAAACGAGGAGGAGGAGGAGAGAAAGAAAAAGACCTTTGTGAAAGGGTTTAGGACTGACACACAGTAACCCTTCTCCCCCAGTAAGCCCACAGATGCTTTTCCGACTCTGCCAAAGCTAATAAAACGATTTCCTCAATAAAGCTGTCAAACCCTCCAGAGGAACGGGAATAGTGAACACCTGTGTGCGTGGTAAGTCTAAAAGATTTTAAGTGGCTGGAAGGAACACTTCTGGATACGAGTCTGGTAACTATGAGCAGGAAGTGCCAGAGGACAGAGAGGGCTAATGATTTCAAGTAGTGACAGCTGTCAGCCAGCGACTACAGGGATTAGGAGAATGCTTCCTTTCCAGATACTTCGGGAAGAACTTTTCCTTTGCAAATCATAAAACTTGTAGCACCTTGCAAAATGAGTCACAATGAAATCCATGTAAACATTTTGTTTTAATAAATAAGACCTACTCGTGGCTTAGATTTTAAAACACATTTACAGATGAGAAGCACTTCTAGGCCCAAACAGGTTAACAGTGAAGCTACTATTGCTGGCAGGAATGCATGCCCCCCCCCACATCTGCAGCCTGAAGAGCAGAGGCTGAATGTCAGAGAACACCACACACCTCACCCTCTAGGCTCGAGAACTGACAGCAGATCAGGAGAGAAGAGCAGAGATTCAGTGAAGCTCCAGTAACCACCATCTGATACCCTCACCTTCATGCTACAGAAGCAAATGAAAGTCATGCTTTTAGATAAGCTAAGGAGGAGGTTTCCTGATCATAGCAAGTGAAACTTTCTCTCATGTTAACAATTAGGCCAAGGGCATTAGCTACAGAGAGGATCAACTCATAAATACAGAATATTAGAACAGCGAAGAGGAAGCCACAAAGATATCTTGTTTCTTCAAATATCAGAAACTTCCACATGACAGGAGAGCAGTGGATGAACTCCACCTCACCCGAAGGTTTAGTCCAAAAACTTCCTGTTGGCATTTGCACCAAATAAGGCACCCCGTACTTCTGGCATCATCTGTGAAGAAAAAAGATCTTTAATAAATAAGTGTTGTCGGGACGCCTGGGTGGCTCAGTTGGTTAAGCGGCTGCCTTCGGCTCAGGTCATGATCCCAGCGTCCTGGGATCGAGTCCCACATCGGGCTCCTTGCTCAGCAGTGAGCCTGCTTCTCCCTCTGCCTCTGCCTGCCACTCTGTCTGCCTGTGCTCGCTCCTGCGCGCTCTGTCTGATAAAATAAATAAATAAAATCTTTTAAAAAATAAATAAATAAAATAAATAAATAAGTGTTGTCAACTGGAAAATTTGGAAAGCACGGCACTTTTTTTTTTTTTTTTAAAGATTTTACTTACTTAGTTTAGAGAGTGTGTGTGTATGTGGGTAAGGGAGAGACAGAGAGGAGAGAGAGAATCTCAAGCAGACTCCCCACTGAGCAGCTGAATCCCACCACCCTGAGATCATGACCTGAGCCGAAGTCACGTCAGACACTTAACCCACTGAGCCACCCAGGTGCCCAAGAGAGGCACATCAACTGCAAGTGGCAAGTCCGGGACCCCTACGTGGCTGGGAAAGAGACCACAAAGCTAAGCAGCAAGTCTGTACCTTTACTTCAGAACCCTTGGCCGGAAACTTCCCCGGTCACAAAGTTGCGGTTATGACTGACTGACTGCTTAAAGGGGACAAAGAAAAAAAACTAGAGGCATTACTGCTTAAGGCTTCTGTTAGCTGTGCTGCAGGGGGAAGAGATGATCCCTTAACAATATTACCTCATAATATTCTGGATAATCTACTTTCTTTCAGCACGTTCACTGAGTGCCTAGTACGTGCCGGGCAGAATACACATAATGCAAGTTTGTGCTGAGGCGCTCGTTCATTACAGCAACTGAAAAATCCTTAGGATTTAATCTCAAACCTCACAGGCTGTGCTGTCCAAAGAGAAACCACTAGCCACCTGTGGTTACTGTGCGTCTGAAATGTGCCTAGTGCAACCATGGGACTCAGTTTTTAATTTTACTTAATTTTACTTCAATCATGTGTGGAGAGCGGCTACTCTAATGTGAACAGAGCTTTAGGGTTTAAGTTATCAGAAGATGATACTCAAGGTCAAAGTGCTCTCCTCTAAGACGAGCTAGCAGCCACAGCAGCAGACTACCGCTGCTGAAAGAGGCCCAGTGTTCTGAGGCACCTGAATTCTCCTTGCTCCCTAGAGATCATTTGGACCAACCTGAAAACACCTGAAGAGCCAGCAGCCCTCTGGCAAGTCCTTTAAACAACATTTACTTTAGTTCCTGCCATTCTTACTGGAGAAAGGACCCCGGGCAGCATCTCTACATGCAGTAAAAATGTATACACCAGAATCCTAAACAAACAAAACCCTCATTCAACTCCAAATCCAATCTCATGTAAATGGTGTCACCTCAGTAAATGTCACAGGCCTACTGCCCATTCAAGAAAATGCCACAAAATGTAGAAAGAGTGACAAACCCCAAATACCAGTGAATGCACATATGTTCTCTGCATCACTTCAAAGTAACAACAGACCAACTAATAAGATGTATTCCCACACTCACCTGCTGGGCTATGAGATCCAGCCGGCTTTCTAGGGTATTGGAAACTTTTATTTTACGATCCCCATTATAGATCTCAACTCCACCAGCTCTACAAAGAACACAGGAAATAACAATTTTTATAGATTTGAGGAAAACAGACACATGGTACATTTACTTTCTTTCCTGAGAAGAAAGGTGTTTTGTTGTGTGGAGTGTGTCTAAATACTGCAAGGGGCCAATAAACACATGCAAAGAACTTAGAATTAGTTCAGAAAGCTTCTAAGGATTTAAGGTATGGAGGTTGATAATAATGGTCCTTTACCAAGTGACTGCCACGTGCCAATCTGATTCTATGTTCTAGCCACCTAAGTTAATTCCAACAGCCCTCCCCAACAAGATGAAATGGGGAATGATTCTGTCCCAGTTTGCAAATCAATCACATCCTCATCTGACTATTTCCTAAGGCCCAATCCTGCTCATTTACAGGGGTACTGATACAGCCATATTCTAACTGTACTGTGTATCAGATGAAAGGTACCACTGTAATTGTGCGCCGAACTGGCCCTTAGGCAGTCCTGCCTCTAGCCACACCTCACTTCTGGTGTTCCTTTCTCCGAAGTTTCTAGCACTTAGAGGCTTAAGGCAGAGAAGTCAAATTCTATTACAAGGAGTCCCCAGGGAATGAAATTCTTCCGTACATTAGAATTTTATCAAATATTTTTCTTTTTTTTTTTTTTTAAAGAAAAGACATGGTTTTTGTTTTTTTGTTTTTGGTGTTTTTTTTTTTTTAAACAAAGATTTTATTTAGGGTGCCTGGGTGGCTCAGTCAGTTAACCAGTTGCCTTTGGCTCAGGTCATGATCCCAGAGTCCTGGGATTGAGCCCCACATCAGTCTCCCTGCTCAGCAGGGAGCCTGTTTCTCCCTCTGCCTGCCTTTCCCCGTTTGTACCCTCTCTCTAGCAACTAAGTAAATAAAATCTTTTTTTTTTTTTTTAAGATTTTGTTTGACAGAGCGCACAAGCAGGGGAGAGGGAGAAGCAGATTCATTGCTGAGCAGAAGGCAGATGTTCAAATGACTGTGTCACCCAGGTGTCCCCAGATATTTCTTGAAATAAGCAGGCTATATGACAAAGACTGGGAAAAGGTTTTGCAAATTGCCTTTCGAAAACTTTAATGGACCATGAAGTTAATACTATTTTCTTACTCTATACTCCCTCCCCCTGGCATTTCTTTGTTTCCAATTTAGAGAAATGTCTTCCATTTCTCTAAACAGACTTTATCCTTCATAAGGACGTTTTTGGCTCTGCTGAAATCCTGACCCCACTGTTTGTGCCACAATTCTTTGTTCTCATGGAGGGAGTGAGGGCAGAAAGACCACCACTGTGGGAGAATGTCGCCTGAGGGCCAGGCACTCACGGAGTGTAAAGCCCAAGGCTGCCCATGACTTCTATCTTGCCAGTAACCCTACGAGTCTTGGTCAATATCCTTGCTATTTGACAAACAAGAAAACATGTTTAAATGGACTGAATAAAATTATTTGATTGAATAAAACAACAATATTTAAAATACTACTTTAAATGAGCACTGAAATCAGCCCACTATTCCTTCTCTACAATTCTGAAATTCAATAAGCTAGCAGAACTAAAGTCTAATTTGTGTGTCTGCAAAAGCTAGGTGACCTCTAGTCATCTGACCGCAAATGACTAGCGAATTTTTAGGTACTTATCCCTTGCAGTGTGAGTGGTCCCATTTAGAAATATTAGTATATTTGATCACAGGGTGTGTGGGGGATGACGCCTCAGACCTTGCTGGGGATATGATGTCACATGTGGTGTATGTTCTTTATTGCTTTTCTAAACACTGGGATTCAAAACATCTGGCCCCAAAGGTTTCAGGACTGAAACGCCTTCGTTACCAGACAGACCCTGAACTAAGTGCTTTCTGTCCCATCTGCCTGTTTGTCACAACAATGATTATCTGACAGCTCAACAAAGACGTATACTGAGGGTGCCAGACACTGTTAAATGCTGTATAGACAGTACCTCATTTAAGCTTCCAAGGATTCTGTGAGGTAGGTGCTATTATCCCAACTTAGAGGCCCGGAAATCAAGATTCCATGAGATTAAATACTGAAGCTTTTTGCACTAGCTTATGTACCTTCTCAGTTTATAAAGCATTTTTTAAAAAAGATTTTATTTATTTATTTAACAGAGAGACACAGCGAGAGAGGGAACACAAGCAGGGGGAATGGGAAAGAGAGAAGCAGGCTTCCCACTGAGCAGGGAGCCTCCATGTGGGGCTCAATCCCAGAACCCTGGGACCATGACCTGAGCGGAAGGCAGATGCTTAAAGACTGACCCACCCCAGCCCCCTATAAAGCATTTTATTTATTTATTTATTTATTTATTTATTTAAAAGATTTTATTTATTTATTTGACAGACAGAGATCACAAGTTGGCAAAGAGAGGAGGAGGCAGGCTTCCCGCTGAGCAGAGAGCCCAATGTGGGGCTTGATCCCAGGACCCTGGGATCACGACCTGAGCCGAAGCCAGAGGCTTTACCCCATTGAGCCACCCAGGTGCCCCCCCTATAAAGCATTTTAACATGCACGATCTCCTCTCTTTTCCTCACTTCGTGAAACAAAAAAGTACCATTTCCATTTAACAAATGATGGAATTCAGTCTCCAGGTCCCATAGCTCACAAAAGGACAACTCGGGACTCAAACCCAGATCTGGTGCTTTTTCAACTAGGTTTGCACATCCCAAGGACTTTCTACAATGTTAGTCTCTTTGTGCCTATGTGGCATCAGACCCACACGCACAATCGAGAAAAAGACATTGGCTCTGACCTCATCAGGAGCTTCTATTGCCTGGCCCAGCTGCACCAAGCTTATCAGGGATGCTGAAGAAATGTCCTGTCATTTCCGCACAGCACAAGTACCACTGGTATTTGCAATTCTGTACCTGATGACCTAACTATTGGGTTCTGTCTATATAGCAGTCACTATCCTACATGACGACCTGTCTTATTTCTCAGAAACTCAGAGGTAGCAATTATCATCCTCAGCATCTAACACAGAGATCTGGACCCAGCTTTGAGTCCTGGGCAGAGAATTAGTGCCTCCTCTCTGCAAAACAAACTAAGTGACCACAGGAAGTTAGCTCCTTTTACTTTTAGAGCATGTCTAGTTGGCTAATAAGAGAAAACAACAAAATACTTAAAGAAAAAACGGCAAGACTCACAAGTGGCACACAGCCACACCTTTACTCTTGTGGTAAAGGGGGCCTCAGAGAACACTTTGAACAAGACCCAGCACAAAGGCCATTTTCACAGTGAAAACAGCTTAGACGTTAAGGGCAGGAACACTCCTTACATTTCCTCAGGCAGGTAGGCCTCCTGATCAATTTGGACATCAACATCTTTTTTGGTGGCAATTTTGTACATAGGAATAGCTTTCTGCACTGCAGCCTGGAAAAAAACAGAAAACAGTGCAAGGTTTTAGCAGATATGGAGCAAGTATACAAAAAACTGGCCAACTATACAAGCAAGGCATATTCCTATCTATTTATCAAGTAAAAGAATAGATGCATTGTTGATGGAAATGTAAAATGGTCAGCTATTGTGGAAGTGGTATGACAGTTCCTCAAAAAAATTAAACACTGAATTACTACATGATCCAGCAATTCTACCTCTGGGTATATGCCCAAAAGTGAAACCAGAGACTTGAATGGCACGGCAGCATCATTCACAACAGCCAAAAGGCAGGCAGAAACAACCCAAGTGTCTAACAGATAAACAAAATGTGCACACAATTCATATGCATACAGTTCAGCCTTAAAAAGGAGGAAATTCTGACCACTGCTACCACATGAGGAACCTTGAAGACATCCAGCGAGGTGAAATAAGCGTCACAGAAGGACAGATGTTGCATGATTCCAGCAGTAAGAGGTACCCAGTGCAGGCAAATTCAGAGAGAGAGGAGGTAGGGTGGTGGCTGCCAGGGGTCAGGAGAATGGGGAGTTAGTGTTTAATGGGGACAGAATTTCAGTCCAAGAAAGTGAACATGTTCTGAAGAGGGGTGGGATCACGACTGCACAATGTGCATTTACTTAATGCCACTCTACACCTAGAATGGTCAAGTTTGTACTCTGTACAGTTTACAATTTTAAAAACAAATGAGCAGGGACGCCTGGGTGGCTCAGTTGGTTAAGCGGCTGCCTTCGGCTCGGGTCATGATCCCAGCGTCCTGGGATCAAGTCCCCCATCGGGCTCCTTGCTCAGCAGGGAGCCTGCTTCTCCCTCTGCCTCTGCCTGCCTCTCTGTCTGCCTGTGCTCGATCTCTCTCTCTCTAGCAAATAAATAAATAAAATCATTTTAAAAAAAAATTTTTTTTAATAAAAAAAATAAAAACAAATGAGCATACTAGAAAAAAAATAATGCTATACTGTAATTAGTGTGATAAAATGTAATTAGTGGAAAGTCCTATCTAAATAATACTGTGCATCAGTACACATGTAAATAATATTTTTTCTTTTTTTTTTTAAATTTGTTAGAGAGAGAAAGAGCGAGCACAGGCAGACAGAGGCAGAGGGAGAAGCAGGCTCCCTGCCAAGCAAGGAGCCTGATGTGGGACTCGATCCCAGGACGCTGGGATCATGACCTGAGCCAAAGGCAGCCGCTTAACCAACTGAGCCACCCAGGTGTCCCTCTTTTTTTTTTTTTTTTAAGATTTTATTTATTTATTTGACAGAGATCACAAGTAGGCAGAG